>MJUU01055247.1:134029-163701 GCA_002080025.1 Modiolus philippinarum | reverse complement strand
CCCCCCCCCCCCCCCCATGAAAATTTTAATGGAACAGCCCTGATGGAATATAGAGGTGAAAATTATAAGAATGTTTTCATGATACCAAAACTAGAGACTCCCAGGAGCCTGTATCGCTCACCTGGCTTTCAGTTGCCACAATCGTAGTAATATTGTAAGTTATACAGTTGATCACCAGTCTCTCAAACTTTAGTAACTCAAACAACACCAATATCTTGAACAGTATTTAAAGTCTAATCATGTTGTACTGTTTTTCTTTGTTGGGCTTTATTGACAAAAAACGCTCTTGCTACGGACCACTTTCAACACCAGTTTTGAAACAGAGACATCATTATGTAAATGGCAGTCAACAAACAATTTTCCCGCTATAAGTTTTGAAGTTGCGACATCAATACCTATTTGGAAACCAAATTTCATTGAAATCAGACAACATTGAATTTTCCTGCCTTTTTTGGTGGCCATTTTGAAAATGGCAGTCAAAAAATAATTTTCAACATCTGTTTTGAAGTTGCAACTTCAATACCTATTTTGAAACCAAATTTCATAGAAATCGGACAATGTTGAATTTTCCCACCTTTTTAGGCAGCCATTTTGAAAATGGTGGTCAACAAACAATTTTTGACATCAGTTTTGAAGATGCAACATCAATACCTATTTAGAAACCAAATTTCATTGAAATCAGACAATGTTGAATTTTCCCGCCTTTTTTGGCAGAATGACAGAAATTTTCAATACTCGAAAAATATTCTAAGTTCAGTCAAACAGGAAGTGGGCATGCCAGAGATTCAAAACTCTATTACACGGTATAGGTCCCCATACTGATACTCCATGCTAAATTACAGAAGCTGAGTAAAATGTGACAGAAATTTTTTGTGACACCAATCGACAAAAATATTCTAAGTTCCCTCAAACAGGAAGTGGCCATGCAAGAGATCCCAAACTTTATTACACGGTATAGGTCCCGATACTGATACTCCATACTGAATTGTAGAAGGCTAGGATCTTTGGTTCCTGAGAAAAATGTGACAGAAATTTTCAAGACGCAAAAAATATTCTAAGTTCCGTCAAAAAGGAAGTTGGCATGCGAGAGATCCCAAACTCTATTGCACGGTATAGGTCCCCATACTGATACTCCATGCCAAATTGCAGAAAGCTCAGATACATAGTTCCTGAGAAAACTGTGACAGAAATTTTTGTGACGCCGACGACGACGACGACGACGCAAGACGACGGATAGTGATCCCTATATGTCGCCACTGCGTGAACGCAGGCGACACAATCAAACTAAGTTATTAAGTTATTTGTAAATCTAATTCATGAGTTCATCACCATGAAAGGAATACAAAAAAAAAAATAAATAAAAGTCTCAGTCTTTTAGGAAATTTGCAAAAGGTAGAATCTAATTTTTTAAACCAAAGTGATCCAAATTAGTGTTAGTGATCCAAAAAAAATGTATGGATGCTAAGTGAAAAATCCAAATTCAATAGTATGAGAATGTCTCTCATGAAATTTACCAAAACTAGAATCACATATTATTAGAATCTAAAAAATCCAAATTAGTCATACATTCATAAAAAAAAATCTATGATTGCTAAGTAAAAATTCTAATATAAATAATCTGAGAGTCTTTCAGAAAATTTACCCCAATTGGAACCATATAACTTTTGAAATCCAAAAGACTCAGCTTATAAGCAACAGCGATCCAAAATATATTGCTAATGAAAATTTAAAAAAATAATGATCCGAGTCTCCAAGTGTCATTCAGGAAATTTACCAAAATTGGAATCACACAATTTTTGAAATCCAAAAGATCCAGCTTATTAGCTACAGATATCCAAAAAATATTGCTAAGGAAAATTTTAAAAATAATGGTCCGAGAGTCTTTCAGGAAATTTACCAAAATTAGAATGGCATATTTTTGAAATTCAGATGATATTAGTGCTACAATGATAAAAAAAAATCTATGGTTACTAATTTCATTCATAATAGTCTGAGAATCTTTCCGGAAATCTACTAAAATTGGGAGCGTAAATTTTAGAAATTTAAATGATCTAAATTAGTCTTAGTCATACAGTGACTCAAAAAATATATGGTAGCCAAGTAAAAATTCCAAAAACAATAGTCTGCGAGGTTTTCAAGTAATTTACCAAAATTCGAATCTCATATTTTTGAAATCCAAATAATCTTAATTAAATTATAAGGAATGTTTTCACTTTGGAACAGGTTACACTTTATAACCTGGTTTGGGAAAGTTAACACTTTAAAATAAGTTGCTTCACAATTTAAAAAGTGTAAACTGTTCAAATGCAGGTCATATTGTACAGCCTGTTACAAAATTGAAGACATTCTTAAAAATGGATTGGTTAAACAAAAAAAATATACAAATAAAATAAATACTGGTCTTGCCTGCCTACTTTGTTTGGAAACCCCTTTACATAGAATGTAATCAAATCAAACATATTCAGAATTCCTGCATCTTGCCTTATGAAGAAATAAAACAAACAATACTACTAAAAAAATACTACATACTGAATACATCAACAAAGAAATGCTGCTAAATTGTACATTTTTTGTATCACTCTACACTATCAAATCAAATGTATCAATTCCTGCATCTTACCGGATGAAGAAGTAAAAACAAAGTACATTATTACTAAAAAAATTCTTAATTCTGAATATATCAAAGAAATACTGCTAAATTGTATCATTCCACAGTATTTTTTCATTTATGACAAGACATGTAAATAATCTCAACTCCAGCACTGTGTTGAAAATAAATACAAGCAATACTTTAATGAACAAGTGCTGAATATGGAAAATGACTGGAAATTGTTTTCCTGGTCTTGCAGACTTCAAGGTTCAACACCACTTACGTAATACTGAAATGTCTGAAGAATTCAAGTGGTCAATTGTGTCTATTTCTTGCTAACCTTGTCTGCTTATGGAATTTATTTTCAACTACAATCTATCACATCATTAGGCAAGTATAATTTCTACAATATTACCAAATAAATGAGTAGTTCAAGAGAACCACAATGTTGACTTTCTGATTGGTCCCAAAAACCAAAATTGTGAAAGAACCAACAACTCACCTTTTCTGTGAAATTTGATTAAAATTTCTCTTGTGATTTCAGAAAGGATTATGAAAAGTGAAAATTCCATTAGGTCCAATGGAAAATTAAGAGTAAAACTAAGTGGGCATAGTGGCCATTTTCAATTTCCAATTGACAAATGATTTATATTTTAACGCAGGACCAAAAAAATGATTGTTACTGCACAGTAACAATTAAATTGGCTTTGTTGTTTCCTATAAGGTTTTTTTTTAATTTGGACCACTTAGAAGAATACCATAATAAATATCCCATCTGCGTTAAAAACATAAATTGGGGAAATTACCTCACAAGTACGGTTCAAATTTGTTGAATGGTTTCACAGAAGAAGATAAAAACTTGACATCTTATAGGGTCAAATGTAAAACTAATATGCCTAATAGTGGTCATTTAAAATTTCCCATTGGCAAACGATTCACAAGTTTAGAATTGGATCAACTTATCATCCGTCCTGCAAAGTAACAATCCTGAAATAGGATCATCTAATCAACATTTCAGCATAGAAGGTTTAATTCAGAAAATGTGGAATTTTCATAATCTTGTTAGCCATTTTGAATTTTCAATCAGTAAACAAATCACAAGTTTAAAACAAGACCACCTAAGGATAACTAGGCAAAGTTACAATGTAATCAACATAGTAGTTTCAGACAAAAAGAATTTTGAATGTTGGACCAGTCAGGATACATTTCTGGCCCTGGTGGCAATTCTAAATATCTGATCCACACCAAAAGCACAAACCTGAGAAAGGACAACTAACTAAAATTTCTGTTATGTTTGGTTTAAATCTGTTCATAGAAGGAGATGAAAATGTGAAAATTATCAGACAATGCGGATGTAGATACTTGTGACAGACTCAAAGTAATAAAACAAGCTCACATGGTCTTATGAGCTACACGAAGTTAAAATCAATATTAACTTCATTGTATAAAAGTTGAACAAAAATGGCAAAAAAGTTATGGTTTGTACTTTTTTTTTGAATGACATACACATCTTATTCTATACAAACTTTTTTTCAGCAATTTCTGCAATGGAAAGTTTATTATCCTCTTCAGGGATTCAACGGAAATAGAAAAAAAAAATCTCATTAAGCTATAATTATTATAGGATTAAATTGCATGAATGCCTTAACTGCCATTGATAAATGGTTCATACAATTCAACACAATATTGTGTCACAGAAATTACAGGATGCATTTCTTATACATGAATATCTTTAAAATGTACTTGACAAGTCAAACAATTCTTATCTATACGTTTTCTTTCTTATTTTTTTTGAAACTTGATGACCATGTTTCTAACTTTCTTTTTCAAAGTTTCCCAGTTTCTTTTTCCTATTTTTCCATTTTTTTCTCTGCTTTGTTTAATTGCATCTAGGCAATCCTGCCTTGAGGGGCATGCTTTTCCTGTTTCTGTAAAATATTTCTCAAAATATTTCTTCACCTCCTCCTCCTCTTCATGCGTCCATTTAATTCTTTTGACTAAAAAACAAGAAAAGTTAAATAAATATCCTATTAGCTGCAGTAAGTCCCTGCAAAAGTTCCCTTTGTTCAATGCATTTTTACATTTGATAACTCAAACTACATGGAATTGAAATTCAATACAAGTCAAGGTATTTATTTTTCAGTCCTTACCACAAATAAAGCAAGCTAAATCAATTAAAATGTTTTGAAATTAATTTATTTAACCCTTTTAGTGATGGGAACGTGTGGTTCATATTTATCATTGGGTCTTTTAATAAATTGCTAAGCAGAGCACAGCATGATACAACCACTATGGGAATACAAAACTAGGATTGGACTGACTATTCAAGTCCAAAACATGAACTCTTAGGTAAACATCTTGACACAGTGATGCATTAGTTTTATCAAAAATGAATTCTAAACAGGAAATTTCGATTTTTAGGCTGTGCCACCACTTAAAACCCCTGTATCTAAAACACACTTGACAATATAAATTCCTGAAATACCAAAATCCCTAAAAAATTTAAGGAAAAAATTGTTTGAAACTCAAATGATGGCCTCCAGAGCCCATTTTAATCTTTTAAGGCCATGTAAAATTTATTCTCTGGTTCTCAGACAATTGATTTTTTAAAAATGGGTAGGTAGGTAGGGTATTTACATTTTTGTTTTTCCATTAGTCAGATGTGGGTATGGATTTATCGCTTATATTATTTCTCGAGTGTCTGAAAATAGGGAGTGGGTGGAATGTTCTTATGTGTATCAGTTCCATCTGTATACTGTTGTATATGTATTATGTGGTTTTGTTGATATATGCATTGTAGTAAAGTATTCAAATATATATGAAAATAGTATACTTTAATGTTGTTTTATTCAAGTATACCAAACATTACTGCATAAACTATTTGACAATGTATCCTGTTTATTGTTTTCACTTGGTTTCTCAGGCAGTTTCATTATTTTACGTGCAGCCAGAAAAATGACAATTGCCGACTTTTTTCTTTATCATTTGAAGGTGGTATTTTCCGTGATGACCACTTGAAAATATCTCCTAAACAGTTCTAAGACTTCGGAAACCTTGACAGTTGGAAATATTTTGTCATTCTCTGTCTTGTTACGTCCAACAAGAACATCGAAAGAAACTCTGTCCATAGCACCAGTTGTCAAAATTGAAAACTGATCCAGAGGAATTCTTATTTGTTCTTTTCTGTCTTTCTCGGGGTATTTTTTATACAGGTTACAAATTTGAATTTGAAGTAATACATCCAGAACAAAACATTGTTTATAAAGATCGCATTTTGTTCAAAAAGATGAGTGGGTTAGAATTACCTTTTATATGGAGGACAAAAAACAAAGATTTTTCTATATAGCCAATGAAATGTGAAACAGTTATCAGTGAGCAAAGTTTAAGACGGATCAAACCCCACATCTGAAGTATTATAATAATGTTCAAGTCTATACAAAATTTATAGGGATTATATCATTTAGTTTGCAAATGTAAGAAAAAAACTTCGCAAACATAGGAGTAACAGTCCTCGATTACAAAAAGTTCACAAATGTGACCGACATGTTTTATAACCGTCATCCCAAGTTCATGTCGAAATAGAATCTGGTTCAAACACACAATTAGAATTAATTAGAACATTGGCTAATACATTACTGCTAATACATTACTACTCACAAATTCAGAGAAGGGAAACCTGTGAGAAATGAGAAACATTAAAAGGAGATATGAAAATTGTGAAATATATCGGATTGAATTTCTTAAGCTTATGGCTTACAGATCTCATCCTGTGATCCATTTATAGGTGTCTTACTATTTCCAAGTTTTAGCTTTTACTTGAGTGTGAACATTTAAACAAATAAAATAAATTTTATTTTACTTGTATCACTTTTTATAACTGAATATTATCCTGCTCAAATCCTATTTCCACCTCCCCACTGGTGAGCAGGGGGCAACAGGTAAGGGGACGAAATGATATCTAAATTGTTCAATATTTTTTATTATTATTATTATTATTATTATTATTATATTATATTATTTTTTTAAATTGATATTAATATCATCTTCATATTTCATCTAGAAATACCCCCAAAAAATCTTTATAAAGTCAATTACATGGTCGTCCCCTTACTGCAGCTAACTGAAGATCGAGGTACTTGGATATTTTCATGTAATAAGTTTTATTTCATTTTCATGATTTACAGGTAAATGTCCATGTTTTCATAATAGAAAATGTTGCTGTTTTGATGCATCTTTTGTCGCTATCTCGATATAATGCTGTTTTTAAATCAAAGCATGGAATGCTGTTAAGGCAGGTTCCTGGGTATTCACAGAAGTCCTGTAATTATTGCTGTTTTGCTGAAATCCTGGCATGTAATTTTTTCAAAAATTGTAATCCGAAGTTTTCCTTCCCGGTTTGGGTTGTCTTTTCAGTCTTTGTATGGGTTGTTGGCAATTCATTTAAAACTCTATTTACATTCCATTGCCTTGTTCCTCTTTGTTGGTACATGTAAGTATTCCAGACAAGTGTTACACTCGGTGGCTTGATTAATGTTGTTATTTCCAATTTTGTCATGTAATCACTTTGATGATTATTTGACTGTGATTAAAACAATCACTTGTTTTCTTTTACATTAATATTTACTGGAACGAGATCTGAAGGAACCACCTGTAGAGGATTTTACTGATAACGGCCTTATCACAGGGAGTGGGACTTGCTCCCAGCCTAGAAAAAAAAAACTTTTGTTAAATATCAAACGTTTTTTTTCTAGACTGAAGCAAGTCCCTGTGGCCTTATCTAACACCTTCCAAAACATATTGAATGGGTTGCAGACTTCTTCTTATGATGGATCTCTGGTAGAGCATTGCATATTTGTATTTCAGTTTATCTACATGCACATCAGTTTTTTCTGTTGGATCAAAGCACTGGACGCCGAAATGCTTTTAGCCACTTAATTTTTTAGAGGTTAGAACTAGATCTACTATGAAATAATTATGTATATAGATAATTTTATCAGGACCATCACGATTTTTTGACTGACGTTTTTACATTTTACTTTCGTGATCTAGCATGATGTGTTTTGTTATACCTGACTAAGATTAAACTTCGGACATGACAGATGACCGTGAACGTCTTGCCTTCGTGAACGTGTTCTTGGCGCAGTTCATCTCTGTTTAAACACAACGTGAAAAATGAATTACTACAAAAGAAGGAATCACTGCAAATGATGAAAATTCAGCAAGCGAGCACTTCCTCCTGTTGTAACAAATCACTGACAGTTTGGGTCCTTCGTGATGGTTCTTTGTGATCCAGTGCAAGTGTTGTACTTGATTACACTTGTGATTAGGAACGCCGTCGGAGATAAAGTTTAAACCTTCCGTGCTTCATTGTTGACATAGTTAAATTATTCTAAAATTTAAATGTATTATAAGTATTCCATAAAGAACATTTATTGTAATTTTGGATTATTTTGAGACTTATTTGACCCTTATTTACAATGGCGTATGTCATGTAGCCGTAACGAAGTATGGCCATTAATAGATAATTTTACAAATGTCTAACGCTATGATGCTACTGATTGTTGGGCAGCCACCCCAAGAAGAATTAAGTCTGTTATATTTTAAGATAGTTGTAAATACGTGTACAGATCTGTATATACATAGCACTGAAATTATTTTAGACTTTTACATTTTAACATTAACATTAAGATAAGTGGGAGCGCTCCGTAATATACCGGAGGTATACACCTGTACAGAACAGAAAACGAAGCTACGTTTTGATTGATCCTTTTTTAAGGTCGATTAGACATCAATATAACCATTAAAAGGTTCAAAGTCATATATATTGAGAAATACATACATTTTTACGAGTTACAACAGCTAAAGTCAACCACCCCAAGCAATTAAATATGATGTTTAGTTTATTAAGCATATGACGGTATTAATAGCTAATTTTGCATTTTTTGTCAATGTTGTATTTTTATCATAACAATAATTACCAAAATGCCTGTTCATGATCATCACGCAAAACACTGTTATGAGGGAGATCTCTCACATAGGCCTTCTAATAGGTTAACATCTATGATTTGGATGAAAAAAAGACCCTCCTTTTTACTTTCGAAGTCTGATTTTTCCAAATATAAAAATTTTTATTTTGTTTGGCAAATACAAATGTATCACCATTTCCGGAGCCTTGATAATTATACTTCTTTTGACTTTTAGGAAAAAATACTTCACTTCTGTTTGTTATATCATTTTCGAAATTGCTTCTATTCAAGGTCTCTGCACCTGACCTAGGGATTCAGGGGCTCTGTCTTCAGAGCTGCTTGTGGGCATCCCCAGGTGGTGGATAGGGAAATACCCTGTCACTTGCGATGGTGTAGCCAGTGTCATAATACAGAGAGCCAGACCGCCAACCATTGTAGGCAAACTGTGTGGAGAAAAGTAAAGCTCTATGTAGGATAAAGATCCCCTCTATATCTTTCGATAAGAGAAGGCCTCATGAGCCGTATAGAATACTACAAACTAGGCAATTAAAACATTTGTACATCTTAACTGCAAGAGCTATCTTACATTGCAGCATTAATTTTATGAATGGTATCTTCAGGAATAATGCAAAATTTCATTGAAATCTGCATAGAAGTTTCACAGAAAAAGATGTTTGAATTAATGTTAATAATGACCCTGATGGCCGACTCCATATGACAATTTCTCACATAGGCCAGTACTATAGCATTATACAATCACCTTATTTGAGGTCATACAAAAAGTTTGGGAGGTATAAGGGAATATTATGGTTGTTAAATCGAGTTTAACTAAGCAACAGATACTTACCAACAGTAGACTCCTTTTTTTGTGGCACTAATAAGTCTTCTAACATGTCTACATATATAAAAAAAAATTAACAATTAAAAGTGACATCAGATCTCATAAATTCTTTTCTGTTTTCCCTTTCCTTGTTATACCAGATGAACTATAGAACTTGTTAACCTGGTACATGTACCAATTAAAGCTAAAGTTGTTTATTTTTCTCAAATTAATTTTTTTTCTACATTTCTTTTTTTTTTATTTTGCATTGTATTCTTGTATTTACTGATTTTCCTCTCTTCATATATTTCAAACAATATTCACATCTCTGATGTTGTATTTACATCAATGTTTACCATTAGTTCTTGTAACTATTATGAAATAGAGGCTCAGAGACTGAGCCTGTATCGCTCACCTGACAAAATGCTTCTATGCCATGCACGACCAAAAATGATGTAAAGCACATTCCGTACTTGAACCCTGTAAAGTTTGGTTGAATTTGCTTTAGTGGTTTCACTCATTCAGAGAAGATGAAAATGATGTTTTCCCATAGGTCTCATTATAATACTATGTTTAGTGTGTTTTGCACTGGACGCCCTGTTTTTTGTCCGATTGGAATGAAATGAGTAATCTTTGTAGAGGTCCTATAGTACATCATTCCAGTGTAGTTTGGTTGATTTTGATTCAGCGGTTTCAGAGGAGAAGATGAAAATGTGATTTTTCCCATAGGGTCCAATGTTAAACTATGTCCTGTGCTTGTGGCCATGGTTTTTTTTGTCGGATCAGAAGTAAATGAGCAATCTTTGTTAAGGACCTTTAGTACATCACTCCTGTAAAGTTTGGTTGAATTTGCTTCAGTGTTTTCAGAGTAGATGAAAATGTGATTTTTCCCATAGGGTCCAATGTTAAACCTATGTTCTGCGCTGGCGGCCATGTTTTTTGTCGGATCGGAACAAAATGAGCAATCATTGTAAAGAACCTTCCACACATCATTCCTGTAAAGTTTGGTTCAACTTGCTTCATTGGTTTCAGAGTAGAATAGGAAAATGTGATTTTCCCATAGGGTCCAATGTTAAACTATGTTCTGCACTGGAGGCCACATTTTTTATCGGATCTGAACAAAATGAGCAATCTTTGTTAAGAACCTTTAGTATATCACTCCTGTAAAGTTTGGTTGAATTTGCTTCAGTGTTTTCAGAGTAGAAGATGAAAATGTGATTTTTCCCATAGGGTCCAACGTTAAATCTAAGTTCCGTCCGCCCTGGCAACCATGATTTTTGTCAGATCCGAACAAAATGAGCAATCTTTGTTAAGGAACTCTAGTACATCATTCCTGTAAAGTTTGGTTTAATTTGCTTCAGTGGTTTCAGAGTAGAAGAGGAAAATGTGATTTTCCCATTGGGTCCAATGTTAAACTATGTTTCGCACTGGCAGCCATGTTTTTTATCGGATCGGATCAAAATTAGCAATCTTTGTTGAGAACCTTTAGTACATCACTCCTGTAAAGTTTGGTTGAATTTGCTTCAGCATTTTCAGAGTAGAAGATGAAAATGTGATTTTTCCCATAGGGTCCAATGTTAAACCTACATATAAGTTCTGCACTGGCGGCCATGTTTTTTGTCAGATCTGAACGAAATGAGCAATCTTTTTAAAGGACCTTCCATACATCATTCCTGTAAAGTTTGATTCAACTTGCTTCATTGGTTTCAGAGGAGAAGATGAAAATGTGAAAAGTTTAACGGACGACAGACGACGGATGCCAAGTGATGGCAATAGCTCACACTGACCCTTTGGGTCAGGTGAGCTAAAAAGTAAACTATGGAAAGGTGAAAAGGTTGAAATGACCTGTATCATTCCTGAATTTTTCAATAGAAATTTTTATACATGTGTACGAAAATATTTCTTGCATAATCCACACCAACAAACATCTGGTAGAGGTCCATTAGCTTAAAATTTCTGCCAAAGGACACAATGTGATAAGGCCCTGATTTGGCCTAAAATTTTAGTGAATTTCTAAGTCTGGCCTTAAGTATTCTTTCTTCTTGTAACTGTTTTCAAACACCTTGTTATTTATGTCTGTTTTTGCAAAAAAAAAAATATTGTTTACACCAAGATATTGTTATATGTCTGTGTGAAATATGAGGCCCCATTGATACAAAAAAATAGGAACCTTAGAACCCATGATGCCACATTAGGTACAGTTCTGACATCATGAAAGAACTACTTGATACACTAATGAAACATTTACCTTCATCTTCAACATCTTTCTGCATATCTGCTTCATTATTAGTTTCATCTACATGTATGTCACCTCCGTCAGCAGTTACAATATCTACAATATTTTATTAAGCAAAATACAACTCAAATGAAAACATTGAAATGGAGAAAACAAACAGGGAGTAAGTAAATGAGTTATCAATCCAACCAAACATATGAGATGTCAATACCTCAATTATCATCTACATGTATATTATAAGATCATACACCTTAAAGCAAGCAGACATTCTAACTTACTCCATATAAGGCAAATCACAATCAATTGATAGAATATAAAATTATTGGTGTCTAAAAATATTATTAATTTACATGAAGATTTCCACTAGGTTGAAAGAATAATTATCACGATTTCGGGAGTTCTTACAGGTACATTCAAAACGTTACAAATGTCCCCCAAACCAGCATATTGTTAGTGTTAATGTTTTTTAGTTTTTGAATACTGATATCCATAAATCCCACCAATCAATCAATCAATCAATCAATCAATCAATCAAACACCAATCAATCTATAAATCCTGGGCAACACATCTATATATTTTCAGCCAAATATGGACACAGGTGAGCTAAAATAAAATCCCCCTGCCAAACCCATATTGTTGGTATCAGACCTTTGATAAAAATATACCAATTTCAATTAAGTTTAAATGGCCTTACAAAAAAACCAAATAAAATGGAAAGATTGTCAAAGATATAAAACAAGTTTGTACAGAAATCATATTTTTTCTAGGGATGAATTTATCCAACAAAAAAAAATATTGAGTTCTAGGTTCAATAGAATCCTATATGATACCTCTTGGGGTCTATTTTTTTTCACCAATTACGTTTTGTGTGTGTGTTTTTTTTTTAACTCAATAAAATATATGCTAAATGTTTGACGTCACTTGTACTTTTGTTGTCAAGCTACACATTCTAACAGCAAAAACTAGTAGCTTTTGACAATAGCTTCCTAAATGCATTTCCCAAATTTCATTTTAGTTTAAAAATTTTATGATTTTGAAAACATGTCGAAATTCTTGAGTTCAGATATAGGTTATTGATGTTATTTGTCAAACCCTTTTAAGTCCACACTATTAACACTAAGTACAAGCCTGAATATTTTTAATTTTAAAGTATTTTTCAAAAGCTCAAAAGCTTTTTCACTGGCCTAAGCAGTAGGGTTGCAGCTAAATTCAATGACAAACCTTTTGAAAATAATATTTACCTTTACATTGATGTTTATATAGCTGTTGCTAGCAAGAAATAGTTTTGTTGATCTATCTGCTTTAATTTATTTAGATTTTTTTTTCTGGCTTGCTCCAACAAATTAGGTTTGAAATGGAATAAAAAAGATAACAGGAAACACCTACAATGGCCGAAAAAACATAGCCACATGCCAGAAAGTAAATAGGAACAGCACAAGAAAAAAAACCCACAATAAATACAAAAGACAAACATAAACAACGATAGGAACTCGGGACAGCCGGACTTGGTACCAGCACTAGCAAAAGCCAGCGGTAGGGTTAAACAGGTTTATGGGTACCCAAACATCCCCTTTCTCTGTCCTTGAAACCCTGTATGTACTCATGCCTGAACTTACTCTGGGTTTATATTGGTGTCCAAGCTACCTATATACCGGTATTTAGTGTCTGATTTTTTTTTCTTCCCTTTTTTTTTTTTTTTTGCTCATTTTTCTAATATTTCACATAAAAATTAATTACAGGAGTAATCCAATATTAAGTCAGAAAAATACCTTCAAACTGAATATCAGACAATTCTCTGTTGCGAAACTGTCCTACTAGATTGTACTCTTGTATTAACATTAATTTTGCAATTTCAATTCGCTCAATCAGTCCTGAGGTCTGTCGATAATATTGCTCGTGGACCTTCCCAGTGTGGCCTAAGTGGTTGCATAACCATTTAAGTTGGTGATCATTTAAGCTTACAGCCTACAATTAATAAAGAAAATGTGACACTTTCAACTTGTTAGGCACATATTTTTTGAAACAATCCAATTCCTTGGCAGTAAAGAGTTCTTGCTTAAGTTTATATGTGTACCAAGTTTCATTAAGATCTATAATCTTCACATTTACTCATAGAAAATAAGGTAAAACGAGGCATGACAGACAAACGAGCACATAGATGTTATACAAATGTTAGCACAATAAATGCCTCGCTTGTCTTGCACATGGATACAGAATAAAGGATATGGTATCAATAATCTCTATTTCAGAGAAAATGCATAACTACAACTCATTAGGCATCATTTCATTCGTATACCACGAAAAATCGTGTAGATATATTGTAACCTGGTGAAAATCTGGTATTTTGATTAACAGCCTATGTCTGCTGAATGAGATCCTCAGCTTCATACTTTTTGATGACATTTAGTGTCTTTCGATAATGAATTTCCTATCTTTTGGTCCTAGTACTAATGAAGAGGCATAAGTTGCCAAAATGGCCATACAGGACATTAAAATTCATTATAGTTTGAGTTCACACGTTTTATGGTCTCATGTGGTGCATTTACTCCATATCTTTTCGTCCAAATATCAAACTAAGGTCAAAGTCAGAGGATTGAGTACCAGACTTGCATCTTTGTGGTAACAAAGTTTTCACAAAGTCAGTCAAGCATAGAATTGATTTTAATGTCAAGTGACAGGTAACAGACTGGCATATGAAGAATTTCCAGATAAAATACTGAGTGTAGGTATCAAAGCTACTTATAAAAAGACTTTATAAAAAAAAAAAACTGAATGCAAATTTAAAGAAATATTTATAGTCACTTAGGCCATGAACAAAAAAATTTATTGGTTCACAGGCCCTCCCTCATCTAGTTGGAGGCTTGAATAAAGCCCCTCATTGACCCTATTTTTTGCCATTCCAATAAAATAAAAATCAAAAATCGCCTCCCTCACTACATTTTTGGTGGTTTTTACAATGTAAAAAGCTGCCTCATCTATTTTTTGGCAAATAAAAAGATAAAAAAAATCACCACCCTCCCTCATCTGTTTCAATGAAAAATGGCCTGAGAACCAATTAATTAATTTTGTATGGCCTTAGATGCATAATTTGGGTCAAAGTTGGCTCAAAGTCAATTTACAGGTAGTAGACTGCCACATGGGAACTAAATGGTATCCTTAAGACCAAATATGGTGATGATAGGTATCATAAATGCAGAGAATTAGACTAAGTTGCAAAATTTTCACAAAGTCATTACCTTGATATTTACTTATTCAAGCACTTAATCGAGGTGGCAGACTCTCGTATACCTTACTTGGCATATCTACATTGATATAAAAGTTGGAGGGATATGGACTTATAGTTAACAGTAAGTTGCAGCTAATGCTATGGAGAGAAATACCTATGTCTTGCAACCTTTCTCAAAATTGATAGTACGGCATATTTCCTAGAACATTAACATATATTAATATACAAATATTCCTCCAGGAAATTCACCATAATTTATAAGTAAAATGCTATAATAATCGGTAGTGCATTGATATCCTCATATGACATGAAATTGCACTATCATTGTATTAATTTTTGTGTGTATCTGTTTTTCTGTGTTGAGAATTATTTTCATGGTTGTTGATTTTTATATTCATGGATTAAAAATAATGAAAGGTGACGTCAATTATCAAATACATATATTTTTGTTGCCTACATCACTTTAAGAACAACCTGAAAGTACATTTTTTATGAAAAACAGTAGCAATTTAAAAACTTATCTTACCAATGTTCCATATTTAAAATACCGATGTCTGGTTTTTACAGACAATAAAACTTTTAAAAAAATCAATTTGTAACCTCACCTGAGCTATAGTAGCTGTCTGCTTACGCAGATTATTAGCATAAATCTTTTCTGGATTCTCTAACTTTGCTTCTGGTCTGTTTTTTACGTCCTCTAATGCATCACCCGCTCTGATTACAGTATCCCCTAAAATTAGTTACATTAATTAACATGAATTGTATGAATTTGTTATAGATCTTGATCTACACTTGAAAATAGATAAAAAATGGTAACTTGAAAACCAAATGTAACAACAAAAGGATGACTTAATTTTCTTACTCCGGTGAACTATTTTATTGCCGAAACATGCAAGCGATAATTGTCTAAAGGGTATATATGTCTCTTATGTAAGGATTTTTTTTAGCAAGACAGCGTCTCTTGACCAGGGATTCCTTACAGAGTTTTTTTTTTATTCTTTGAAGTTTTATCACTGGCCATTACAATGAAGCCTTTCTTTTGTGGTCAGTAACATATATTAAAATTTCATAAGAATCAGACAACTGCAACCAAATTCAATGGACACTCAAAAGTGGTCAGAACAATCAAAATGATTCTACTAGTACCCTTATTTGCAAACATGTATGGATTTTCTGCTTTCACGCCTCCCTTTTTCCTGTTCTCTTGATTCGAGAGATATTCCAATGCTTGTTTAACCTCCATAGGTATCAGTATTGGGACTCCTTTTCCTCTCTGAAATAGAAACAAAACAATAAAACTTAACTGAGACTACTAAGATAAACACTTTTATGTGTAATTAAGCAGTATTTTGAAAATTTTCCACTTGATTTTAACAGGAAATGAATTTTTTGGGGGGTGTCAGACCGATAATTGAAATATACTATAAAACTTCCTATTTTTTGTCAGCCAAATTGACAAAACCGACACTTTTTCTCACTGTATAATCCAGGGAACAGTCATTACAAAAATAAATATGTAAAAATACAGTGAATCCATAAAAAAATTTTCGGTATGTAAATCAAAGTATTAAAGATACACAAATCAGTGGGGCAAGGTGTGCATGTAGAAAAAAAGCAAACATTCAAATTTTGATGGTTTGTAAATTGGTTAAATGATTCAGTACAGTGTTGACTTGCATGAAAGAGCATTCAAACCAAAGGGTAGGCTTTCAAGTCCTACTCTTTGGTTTCTTAGCTGTTTCATGAAAGACACACCTACCTCTGTTGTTAAACTTACACGCAGTCAATTATCAGCAGATAATGCATCATCTGTAGCAGAAAATCAAGACAAAACTGTTTCATAGAAGAATGTTTGGTTACCTTTAAATGTTATGTTTTGAAAGCTCACTAGAGCTGTTGTTTTCTGTCTTTTTGGTAATTCTTCACATTCATGTTTATTGTGTAAGTGAATTTAGTAATAGAATCATCCATCAGATATCGAGTACCGGAAAATATCTTTTTAGAACAAATAAAATATTATTTGTAATTACTTAATCTCTTTCAAAGTAGTAATCAAACTGTTTACGAATGATACTAAATGTCCCTTTAAAATCATGTAAGGAATTTAAACAAGAGGCTCTCAAGAGCCTGTATCGCTCACCTGGACCATGGCTGACATAGATAAAAGGCATTTCCAATAGGATAAACAAAACATAAAATTTAGCAGAATACTTTTTTTTCTGAAATTACAGTATTCTTGTTTGGTTTCCATGGCAACAGAAAGATCTACCATCCATTACAACCCATAACAGAACACCGTTCAAAAAAAATTTGAGCAGGGGTTCCCCTTACAATCAAAGCAATACATAATGCTGAAATTGAAACATTCGGACCACAATTCAAATAAAAATTCAAAAATTTGGGCAGAGGCTTGGGAATGATAAGAACTACACCAAATTTGTCAGCATAGAACTGAAAGCTCATGTCAAGAAGAATATAAAGAAACAAACCCCACTAAAATCTGTTAGAAAATTTATATTTTACATTTAAAAGTGCAATGTTGGCCCCTTTGACCTCTAATATCTCAGAAACAGTAAGACCTAAATCAAATCTGTCGACCATACTACTGAAAGCTTATGTCAAGAGGAATCCAAAGAAAGAAACCCCATCAAAATCGGATGAAAAGTAAAAATTTCAGGTACTTTGTAAAAGTATGATTTTGGCCCTTTGGTCCCTTATAGCTTGGAAACGGTAAGAGCTAAGCAAAATCCGTCTACATATTAACGAAAGATCTTGTTAAGAGGAAACCAAAGAAAGAAACCCCATCAAAATCCAATGAAAAATAAAAAATTGAGGTACTTTGTAAAAGTGTGATTTTGGCCCTGTTTGGCCCCTTGCAGCCCGGAAACAAGAAGAGTTATCCAAAATCTGATAGTTGTGCGTTATTTTTCTTTTTCATAAGGAATCCAATGAAAAAAACTGCATCAAAATCCGACTACAAATAAAAAAAAATTTAAGATTTGCTCCTTTTGGCCCCTTATATCTCATGAACAGAAGATGCCATGTCAAATCCGTTGACATTTTACAGCTGTGCAATTTTGTTAGGAATAAAATGAAACAAACCCCATCAAAATATGATAAAAAATAACCAAACTGTATACAAATATGTAAAAACACAGAATTTAGCCCATTATTCTGAAACAGGTGGGGCCAGGGACCCTATTTGATACAACAACTGCCTATGGTGCCAAGAAACATTGTCCTAAAATTTTGTATTGATCCATCAACTAGAACTACTAGCTATGCTGTCCACAGGTGCTGACTGCGCCATACCAATATACGACAAGCAAAATTTTGCAGTCGTATAAAAACCAAAAGGTCAGTTTTGTTTCTGCTTAAAAGCGCTTTTTCCACAGCAATGAACATTAATATGCAGTAGTGGTGTTCAATCGGATGAAAATACCAACTGATTATCTATCGTAATCGGTTAGGCTTAACTGACCGATTATCGGTCATAATCGGTTATGCTGCAATTCCTCCTTTGATTTTGCTTTAGGACTTTTGAATATGTGTCTGTAGTATGAAGTGCTTGCTTTTCATTGGAACTTATGAATATATTCTTACATTCTAAATGGTTTAGTTTGTAAATGTGAAATTTGTACATACAAATGTACAAGATAAAGCATTAGTTCCTTTGCTTTAATTTAGATAACCACCGACTTTCCCCATAAACCTATTGACTACCTGAAGACTGTTTTGACTAAGTTTGGTTCCAACTGGCATGACTGGCTTATTAGTTTTTCAATTGGGAAGATCTTTGAAATTATTCCAATAGAATCCAGTGTTAAACTATGATTCACTAGCAGCCATTTTGATAGAATCAAAAATTGCTGGACATATTATAAAATGAGTCTATCTGAGGTTCATTGTGACCAAGTTTTGTTGCAATAGTACTGATAGTTTCAGAGAAGATTTAAAAATATGTTCCCATAAGGTCTGATGTTAAACTATACTCCCTGCTGGTGGCCATCTTGTTTCTGGTATAGAATTTTTTGAACATGGGATAACTCAAGGATTACTGTAACTTATTTTAGTTCCATTTGGGCAAACAGTTTGTGAGAAGGAGATTTTTATATATGTGTTCCATAGGCTTCAGTATTAAATTATGTTCTAGCAGCATCTTTCAACCCCAAAAATAACGTTTTATATAGGGACCACATAAGGACTGTTGTAACCAAGTTAATTGTTCCTATTTGCCCAGTAGTATCAGAGGAGAAAATCTTCAAATTAAGATATTCATACTGGACAGACAAAGAAGGACAACGACAGATGATGGAAAGACTAGGGAATGACAGAAGGAATAACGGATGCAAAGTGATGACAAAAGTACATCCTGGATTTAGCAAGCCGAGCTGAAACTGATCAGGGAGAGCAAGTTTCCAAATGTATTAACTTTTCATGGCCTTCCTATTTTTCCCCTAAAGGTCACATGTACTTTTAGTTAACCGATTATCAATCGATTGAAGAAAATCTCAATCAATTAATCACATCTGAATAGCCAACCGACTGATTTGAGACATTTTCTGATCATAGGAACACCACTAATCTGCAGACCTGCAAAATCGATTATCGGATCAGGGATCTGTTACCTTCTGAACAATCAATCTTTTCAATTATCAATGCACCACTAACTGTTAGAAAATCAAATTTTCTGTTGCTAAATTTGATTTGCCTTAATCTTTTTTACACTAAAGCAACATTGCAAAATACCAGAAAATTCCATTAAATCTTACAAGACCCTCCAGAATTGAGATATCATTCCATCAAACACAGCCTTGTTGTCAAAGCATTTAACAGACCTGAGAATTGTTATTTTAGAATATTTTTATTGCACTTACTTTTCCTCTTACTTCAACAAGGTCCTGCGATTCTACCAAATGCTTTTCGTATTCGGTTAAAGATCCTCTCAAGGCCATATCTGCATCATCTAGTCGTGTAGATCTTTTCATGTAGTCATCAATTCTAAAAAATAAAAAAAAATGTACTTGAATGCATGTGGGAAAAAAAACTAATTGCATATTCCAAGCATTAAAATTTATTTAAAAAAAAATAGCTTCATGAATTTCCAATTGCATTTCATGTTTATTAGCTTTTGTTTTTCCGAGAAAAAGATATAAGATATATACTGGCCTCTCATTGATACTGCCAATGTCTGCTGAAATACATGAAGACTTCGGGGAGTTTTGAGTTTGATTTTTCTTCCGTAGTGCAACAGTGTTTTACCAGCAGACTAGATTCCTTGAGCTAGCCGGCAGTTTAGCAGCGAGCACTCTTTGACCCTTCTTTCAAAATTACGTTCTGTCTTATGCTTTTTCTGTTCCAAGATAGTGGTCATTGAGTTAGTAGTCTACCTGTATTGGGTTTTATTCTCATGTTTATGATACTATAGGGAAACGGGATAGAGAAAGGGGAGGTTTGGGTGCCCATAAACCGGTTTAACCCTACCACTGGCTTTTGCTAGTGCCGGTACCAAGTCCGGCTATCCCAAGTTCCTATTGTTATTTATGTTTGTCTCATGTTTTCATTATTGTTTTTCTGGTGCAGTTTTCTTGTAAATTGTGGCATGTGATTGTAGTTCCTGGTCATTGTAGGTGTTTGCTGTTTTCCTGTTTTTGTAATTATAAGGATGTAGATTAAATGTACACGAGACAAAACCTCAATAAATACATTGAATAAAAAGCAATGGAACAATGCTTAAATTTCTTGGTGTTCTTTATCTTGAAGTCGCCATAAGGCCTTCAACAATGAGCAAAAACTCGTACCTTGATGAGTTTTACCTGCAAATCTATGAGGATGCCGAATTGATTGATACAGAGGCGTGATTCTTGATTGATTTTGGAAATAAATATTTTAAATAAATTTAATACTCTAGTTTTGCTTCCAAACATGAAAAACATGACATTTACTCCAATCCACATGACAAAACTTTTCATACAAAGGCATACATGTATATGGATCTGTAGTTATAGGTGACACAAAAATAAATGTTTGTACAGTGAAACCTGCTTAAACCAAACCCTGACTAAACCGGAAACCTGCCTAAACCAAACTCATTTTGTAGTCCCTTAGTATCAACATCTTTCTATTTTGAACCTGTGTAAACCGAACACCTCTCTAAACCAAACGAAATCTTCAGTCCCAAAGGGTTTCACGGTACATTATGACAGAGAGCAAAATTATGTAAACACTATAAGGCCCAAAAAAAATGTAGTGTTTCTGATTACCCTCATTAAATTTTTAAGGGTCAGTAGGTAGGCTTTCTTTTTTTTTCTCTTTTTTTTTTGCGACATCGATTGGACATGTTATCCTCCTGTTTGTTGATATGCATGGAATACCAAATGTTTATCTTATTTCTACAAATGTATCAGTTAACATTATATTTTCTAATTTCTTGTCGCTGACCACCAAGTTTAAAATTTGCCAGTTTGGTTTTGATTGACAATAATATACACAGAATATCATAGCTTTTGTGATCAAAAGAACCTTTTCAAAATGGAATCCACAACCACTTAATAAGATCCAAGAATACACTTTCCAATTTACAATTATGCAAAGCACCATTTGTGTATTTATCTAGCACACTACACAGTTTTTCTGTACTAAACGTCATCTATATCAGCTAATGATTTGGAAGTCCACATGGAAAAATCCAAATATTTAGAAAGCAAAAATATACTAATAATTATGAAAAGAAACAAAGGTAAATCAATGCATTTAAGGACGATATGCATGCTTTCTTTTGTGTACTGTCTGACAGAAATTGGTAAAATGTGTAAATATACTTTCAAGAGGAAGAACAGCAATAAAAGCATTGAGCATTTACTTTATGATTTTGTACATGTTACTATTTTATTACAGACTTGTGACAAGGACATTGTTGCCATACCCTTTCTTGCATATCATTTCAGCGGAAGTTCAGTCAATACGGCTTTTGGCATATTTTGTTGACAATTAGTATGAAATAGCATTGAATTGTGTAAAAAATGAATAAACATATTTTCACACACAAAATGACATTCGCTGTGTTGCCATGTTTAATCGAAAGTAATCTTGCATATTAAATAAGTTGACATTGGAGACATGTTTTAAAAATGATTTCTGATTTGAAAAAAAAAAACAAAAACAAATCAGCTTCCATTTTTAAATGATCAGCCCATAAAATAAACCCATCTTTCTCTCACGCAAATAATTAAATAACACAACAAACTAATGCAAACTATGGACACGCTTGAGCGACATCAATATGCGATATAAATACACTGAATATTTTTAGATTTGCCGTTTCCAAACTGTTAAAAAAAATCTATCAGTGGTGTTTATGTTTATATTTTCGTGTTACAACAGAGTCAGTAGGATTTTTATTTATTTATTCAAACTGGTAATAAAAACTTTTGGGTTGGAAGGTAAAAAAGCATGGTCGGTCGGGAAACCAGAAGCACAACATTATTTTATGCCTAAGGTGGTTGAAGATGAAACCCATTTTATTTTGAAATGTTCAATAAATGATAACCTCAGAAATTCTCTGTTTGATAGTATAACATCAGACTTTGATCAATTTTCAAATATCTCATCATGGTCTTCTTATTAAATCCAAAAATCGTAAAACATGTGAAAATTATTGGCCTATTTTTAAAACAGTCATTAGAACTGAGGACAGTGTACATAAGTTAACATGTTTATAAAGTATTTCCGTCATCACGACTACTGTTTGTGTTTTATGTATTTTACAATGTTTATGTTTATTGTATGTATATAACTACCTTTAGTTTATAGTTATAAGTTTCAATAAAGTTTATCTTATATATTTTATTTTTCACTCCACATATGTAAAATTGCTCATTGAAGATTTTTCACAATTCCATGGAATCTAAAAATATGTTAATTGATTTTACTTCCGTGTTCTATAAATAAGAATACTTTCCCCTAATTCTATTTTTATATCATAGACGTTAAAGCTATAGTGTACCTTTTATGACGTTACTGTGACCTGTTGAAGTTTATTTGTTGTTTGACAATTGGTGGATGGCAATCTCATTGACATTCATACCACATCCGTTATTTTTATATTATATGTGTGATTCTTATGGTAAAGGTGTCAGGACATAAAATCCTTAATCATGTTAATCATAATATAAAACTTATATACATGTAGTTACCTAAAACTTTCCAACTCTCCCGGCCTTCTTCGATTGTACAAGAGAAGTCTTGCTGAAGTAAGAATGACCACCTCCCTGAAATCAGCCACACCACATTGCTGAAGATTCAATTTCTGTATCTTTTCAACAAGGAATGTTGCAAGTTTTGCAATATCCAAAGGATTTGGCAGTGGTCTGTGATTATTAAAGCTGCGTTCTTCAAGTGTAGCTCTCGCTAGTTTTGAAACCTTGTAACCCCATTCCACTTTAAGTAGTCTGAAGAAATCAATTGCTTCAACCTTCATTTCCAAATCCTTCTTTTTCATGGCAAAACTTTCTTTTAGTGTTGCCAATCTCTGAAGGTCAT
Organism: Modiolus philippinarum; assembly: GCA_002080025.1. Lineage (NCBI taxonomy): Eukaryota > Metazoa > Mollusca > Bivalvia > Mytilida > Modiolidae > Modiolus > Modiolus philippinarum. Next base: position 140,321 of record MJUU01055247.1, on the reverse strand, counting down.
ATCCAATTTTCAATGCCGAACTGGGTTTCTTGAGATCCTCATGCTCATCTTCTTCACAGATTTTCAACGAGCATTTGATGGCTCGATCAAAATTTTCAACATTTATAAACTGGCTCATAGTAGCTGATTCCATTCCAGAATCTTCTCGCAATAAAATTAGTAAGCGTGCTGCGAGTCTCATCCTAAAAGATGTGCTATTTTTGTATCTTAACTTATTCTTCATTGTTTTCATCATCCATATATCACCAAGTCCACAAATTAATGGATCACTTTGTGCTATCTCTGTGACCAAATCTCGTGTCATTGTTGGGAAGACATCCCTTATAAGTTTTTTTGAGCCCCCAATAAGTAGTTTTCCCTTCAGTGCCTGGGATTCCATAATTGCAACTGCTTTTTGCTTTTTGGCTGAAATTACTGATGTGACTTTTATTGCTGGACATGAATTCTGATGTTTTGCTACGAGTTCAAGAAGCACCCATTCAAAACAATGCATACATGGTCCATAATCCTTCAAATTAAAGCTTGTACCTTGTTTTCTTCTAGAAAGCAATATTTCTCCTTCTCCCAATTGCAAAGTTTCCTCATTATGTCTATGATTACCTTTGTGACGCAATATATCTTGCAATGCACGGATCTCTGTCTTTAAAGAAGAATTTATACCCTTTTCAATTGCTTCATCTCTTTCTACTTTTAATTCCAATATTTGTTTAACCTCCTTCTTATTTTTATGGTTATTTTCCATGTGGATTTGTAGATTTGTTACAAGTCTGCCACAATATAAACAGGCGTGTACTGTGTCATATGTACGACCATGTTTTGAGTTTTCTTTGTTAGAATTTGCTATGTAAGATTTTATATATATATTGGAGTTAGCAGTATCATATGTACATTCCTCATGAGATAGTCTTCTTTGAGAAAGTTGGTAACTTTGATTGGAATCTTGTTCCTTTAAACATTCCACAGATGACACCTCTGACTCTTCTGTCAGCTTGGATATTACAGCAACTGAAGTCAGATTTTCAGCGTTGGATTTTGGTTTTGAAACAGTCATGGATGTCGATGTGGATGGATCCATTCTTACTACTTCTGTTGAAGATTCTAGCAATGGTGATGTTTTTGATTGTAATGAGGATTGAGTGTTTGATGGTTCTACAACCACAGGTGTTTTCTTGCATTTTATTACTGGCCCATACTCAACATATATGCAATCTTCATAGTCAGAGTCAGAGTCATCATTACTATCTGAAACAACATGTTCATCTTTGTTCGGAATTTTCCAGTCAGGATCATTGTCTGTGTCATCAATTTCAGGGTCAATATCATATTCATTTATTATATCAGATATATCTCCATCTAATAAAGATAATGGTATGTCTATCTCAACATCTTTTAAATCTACTTCACTGATTTGTATAATTGGTCGAGACGATGCAATGTCACTTTCTGATTCAGTATCTGGTTGCAAAATATTTGTAAATTCCTTGAGTGTAGTAACCTTAATTGCTGGAACATGTGGCTGAAATGATGCAATGTCACTTTTTGGTAGAGTTTTTGGTTGCACAGTACTTGTGAATTCCTTGTCTACAGTATCAGAAATTGCAGGAACATTCGGTGGAGATGATGCCAAGTCACTTTTTGGTTCAATTTCTGATTGCACGGTACTTGTCAATTCTTTGACTGCAGTAACCCATGTTGCAGGCACATTTGGCTGAGATGATGTAACGTCACTTTCTGATTCAATTTCTGGTTGCAAAGTACTTGTAAATTCCTTGACCACAGTAACCAAAGTTGCAGACATATTTTGTTGAGATGATGCAATGGCACTTTCTGATTCAGTATCTGGTTGCAAAGTATTTGTGAATTCCTTGAGCGTAGTAACCTTAATTGCAGGAACATCTGGTTGAGATGATGCAATGTCACTTTCTGATTCAGTTTCTGGTTGCAAAATACTTGTGAATTCCTCAACTGTAGTAACCCCAGTTGCAGGAACATCTGGCTTAAAAGAAGCAATGCCACTTTCTGATTCAGTTTCCAGTTGCAAAGTACTTGTGAATTCCTTGACTGCAGTATCGGGAATTGCAGGAACATCTGGCAGAGATGATGCAATGTCACTTTCTAATTCAGTTTCTGGTTGCAAAGTACTTGTGAATTCCTTGACCGCAGTAACCAAAGTTGCAGGTACATTTGGCTGAGATGATGAAATATCACTTTCTGATTCAGTTTCTAGTTGCAAAGTACTTGTCAATTCCTTGACTGCAGTATTGGAAATTGCAGGAACATCTGGCAGAGATGATGCAATGTCACTTTCTAATTCAGTTTCTAGTTGCAAAGTACTTGTCAATTCCTTGACTGCAGTATCCGAAATTGTAGGAACATCTGGCAGAGATGATGCAATGTAATTTTCTATTTTAGTTTCTGGTTGCAAAGTACTTGTCAATTCCTTGGTTGAAGTAACCTGGATTGCAGGTGCATTTGGCTGATATGAAACAATGTCACTTTCTGATTCAGTTTCTGGTTGCAAAAATGTACTTGTAAATTCCTTGACCGCAGTAACCCGAGTGGCAGGTACATTTGGCTGAGATAATGCAATTTCACTTTTTGGTGCAGTTTCTGGTTGCAAAGTACTTGTCAATTCCTTGTCTGACGTATCCCAAAATGCAGGAACGTCTTGCTGAGATGATGCAATGTCACTTTCTGATTCAGTATCTGGTTGCAAAGTATTTGTAAATTCCTTGACTGTAGCAACCTTAATTACAGGAACATCTGGCAGAGATGATGCAATGTCACTTTCTGATTCAGTTTCTGGTTGCAAAATACTTGTGAATTCCTTAACTGTAATAACCCCAGTTGCAGGGACATCTGGCTGAAATGAAGCAATGTCACTTTCTGATTCAGTTTCTGGTTGCAAAGTACTTGTCAATTCCTTGACCGTAGTAACCAAAGTTGTAGGTACATTTGGCTGAGATGATGCAATGTCACTTTCTGATTCAGTTTCTGGTTGCAAAGTACTTGTCAATTCCTTGACCTCAGTAACTGAAGTTGCAGGTATATTTGACTGAGATGAAGCATTGTCATTTTCTGATTCAGTTTCTGGTTGCAAAATACTTGTGAATTCCTTAACAACTTTTATCTGAGTTGCAGGTACATTTGGCTGAGATAATGCCATTTCACTTTTTGGTGCAGTTACTGGTTGCACAGTACTTGTGAATTCCTTGTCTGCAGTATCCCATGTTGCAACAATGTCTGTCTGAGATGATGCAATGTCACTTTCTGATCCAGTTTCTGAATGCAAACTACTTGTGAATTCCTTGACTACAATAAAGCCAGTTAAAGGTACATTTGGCTGAGATGATACAATGTCACTTTCTGATTCCGTTTCTGGTTGCAATGCACTTGTGAATTCCTTGACTGCAGTAACTCGAACTGCATGAACATCCGGCAGAGATGATGCAATGTCACTTCCTGATTCAGTTTCGGACTGCTGTGTACTTGTAAATTCCTTGACTGCGTTAACCTGAATTGCAGGAACATCTGGCTGACTTTCTGATTCCGTTTCTGACTGCAACGTACTTGTGAATTCCATGACTGCAGTATCACAAGTTGCAGGTACATTTGGTTGAAAAGGTGCAATGTCACTTTTTGGTTGCAAAGTACTTGTGAATTTCTTTACTGCTGTAACCCGAGTTGAAGAAACATTTTGCTTAGATGATGCAATTCCACTCTTTTCTGTCTTTCTTTGTTTCAGTTTATCTGAAATAAATGATAAATATAAAATTACTATAGAAGATTACTGAAAGTCATATATTCTGACAAATTACACATTATATAAAAATCCATGTTACTGATTAGCTGAACTTATTAAAGCATTTTTTTAATGTAATTTTAATCCTTCATTCATTCACCATTATTGCTATCTGTGCATATGCCTCGAAAACATTCCTGTTTTCTCTTCATGCCATGGTATTCGCCAAAATATATCTGCCTTTTTACCCCTTGAGCACTTTTCCCCCAAAAAGGTTTTAAAGTTCCATTATTAACTGAACAACGTTGCACAATGTGAATCATAAGGACTGATTAGTGTGAATGTTCTGATTGTCCAAGTGTTTACAGCATGCCCATTCACGTACTGCAGTACGTAATTCACGTACATTATAAAACAAGCACGTACAATTTCACAACTCAAAACGTGCAAGCACGTACATTCAAAAAATTGATCATTGAACATTGGTTTTCAGATCCAAATGTATTGGTCAAATCAAAAGTAAAAGAAAAATATTTGTCAGCATATGTCATGCAGATTGATAGGTTCCTTGCTAAGCCGTTTTAAGTAGCAAAGTAAATACTGGTATGCATATGTACCCGCAAAAAACACCTTGTACCCCCAAATTTAAATTCAAGGGGTAAATGTACCCGTAACTGCAAAAAGCAGTGGGCATGCTGTGTTTAAAGGTGTCAGTAAGGAAATGTAAAACTATTTGAAATCTAAAAATGGAGCTTCGCAAAGTGCAGCATGATACGACCGCAGCATATATTGAACATTAGTATATTTGCGCAAGTGTTGATCTTAACAAGTGTTGACAAAGTAAGGTTTTGAATACAGTAACTTGCTGGACACCGTAATGGTGTGGACACAGTAGGATTCACTAAATTCCACAGTAAGTCTCAAACTAGGAACACAATGCCCTAAAAATACCATCAAAATCTGATGTAAAATACAAATTTTAGGCAATTTTGGACATGTTCAATTTTGGCCCCATTTTGCCCCTTATAGCTTGGGAATGATAAGAGCTACACCAAATCTGTCAGCATACTACTAGAGGCTCATGTCAAGAAGAATTCAAAGAAACAAACCCCACTAAAATCTATTCAAAAATAAATATTTTATATTATTTAAAATTTGCAATATTGGCCCCTTTGACCCCTAATATCTTGGAAACGGTAAGAGCTACATCAAATCTGTCAGCAAAAGACTGAAAGCTCATGTCATGAGGAATCCAAAGAAAGAAACCCCATCAAAATCTGATTAAAAGTAAAGTTCCGCACTGGCGGCCATGTTTTTTATCGGATCGGAACGAAATGAGCAATCTTTGTAAGGGACCTTCCATACATCATTCCTGTAAAGTTTTGTTGAATTTGCTTCAGTGGTTTCAGAGGAGAAGATGAAAATGTGAAAAGTTAATGGACAGACGATGGACGCCAAGTGATGGCAAAAGCTCACCCTGACCCTTTGGGTCAGGTGAGCTAAAAAGACAAATTTTCAATTTTTTTTTTTTCTGTCGGATCCGTAAATTTTCAATTTTATTTTTTTTTGCCGGATCCGTAAATCAACAATTTAAAAACTGTGGCCTTATAGAATAAATACTTTAAGGCCTGACATTTCATAGCTGAATGCAGGTATTGACCCACATTTTCACTTTCAAAGGTTGACAGGTATGATCAATATTTGTCAAAATCAGACAATCTGGAATTTTCTTTAACATAATAATAAGATACCAGGCAAATACAATATATCTCTGATGCTTTGTATTTGGCAACATAATAATACAAAAAATGTACATGTACCTGGTATTTCTGATAAGCAACTGCTGGCATTGGCATTGGCACTGGAATCAGAACAATTTGTCTCATCATTTTTATCATTTTTTCTCTTCCTTGACTTTGACCTAAAAAAAAGCAATATTTCAACAGTCTATGAGGTAAAACTTGCAACTTGTTACATAACAAGACTGGAATTGGAAAAAAAAAAACATGTCAAAACAACAACTAAATCAACTAGTGACTTAACTTTTTAAAAACTTAGGCCTAAGATAAAATATTGTTTGTTTGCTGTTGCTGACTGCCACTTAGAACTAGAGGCTCAGACTCTGAGCCTGTATCGCTCACCTGACAAAATGCTGAAGCAGGGTTTTCGATGTTCTGCATGATGGCCATGTTTTTTATGTGAATTTCCCATAGGGCCAAAATAAACTATGTTCTGTGCTGGCGGCCATGTTTTTTATTGGATCCAAATGAAATCAGCAATCTTTGTTTAGGACCTTCAGTTCATCATTCTTGTAAAGTTTGGTTGAAATTGCTTCAGCGGTTTCAGAGCAGAAGAAGAAAATGTGAATTTTCCCATAGGGTCCAATGTTAAACCTAAGTTCCGTGCTGGCGGCCATGTTTTTCATCTGATCGCAAGGAAATAAGCAATCTTTGTAAAGGACCTTCCATACACCATTCCTGTAAAGTTTGGTTGAATTTGCTTCAGTGGTTTCAGAGCAGAAGACCAAAATGTGAATTTCCCATAGGGCCA
>MJUU01055247.1:114452-133581 GCA_002080025.1 Modiolus philippinarum | reverse complement strand
TAAAGGACCTTCCATACATCATTCCTGTAAAGTTTGGTTGAATTTGCTTCAGTAGTTTCAGAGGAGAAGATGAATATGTGAAAAGTTTAACGGACGACGGACGGCGGACGCCAAGTTTAGGCCAGGTGAGCTAACAATGAAAGGGAGATAACTCTTGGTATTGGATATTTTTAAATCGTCCTATAATATGACCCCAGTGGATCTGACATATTTTTTGTGTGTATAATTTATTTTAAAAGTCGTTTTAAAGGTTGTTTGGTGTTTGCACTTAATATTCATCAGTTTGGAATTTGTTGCTATTCCAGGTATCAGAATTTTACTATGGGGAAATGCCCATTCAAACTTAGAATTCAGTTACAAACAAAATCTCCCTGCAGAAAATTATTTTTATTTTCAGTTTTGAGAACCACTTGCAAACATGCAGTACACATTTTGAGTTCATAATTTACAAAAAATCCATTACATGAAAATAATTCTGTGCATATATTTTACACTTTTGCTGAACTAAATACACAATGTCTAATATAAATTCATTTATATTGAAGATGCAGTACTATTTACAAATTTTATGTCTGTGTGTGCAAAGCTTCACTTGTTAGACCATGTATGCACAATACCCCGGTATTACATGCATTTGGTACAGTACCTAACAGTATTACTCGTTTTACAATCCATATTGGATATTTTGTGGCAGTGTCGCACATTAAATAATGTCTAAAGGACTAAATTTCACATGGAATAATGTGCAGGAAACAACTTCATTATGAAATAATGTCCCTAACCATGAAAAACCAAAATCAAACTTATGATTTCAATGTAAACAGATATACTAACCAGTGTAAGGAACATGCTTGACCCTGATATCATATCATCATCAATAGAACTTTTTATCATATAGTAAGTACTAACTAAAGGACAATTGCATATATAATACAGACAGAACATTACTACCTGTATTATTCTAACGTGATGATATCGAAATCACCACGACTGTATCATACCCCTCAGTATGATATAGATCACGTGACCTTCAGTATGATATTGATCACGTGACCTTATTACCTCAACATAAATACGGATTCCTTCTATTTTAGTATATGATAAACATAATATTATATGGCTTTTTCCGCATCACAACCCGTATCAACCCTCGACAAATATCATCCCTCAAGCTAAACCTTTCGGGATGATATTGGTGTCTTGGGTTGATACAAGATGTGATACGGAAAAAGCCATATAATATTCTCCATTTACTTACTTGAATAATAGGTCTAACAATGAGATGTTGAGATGAATTTGTAAATGATTTTTTTAGTTTGTAATAGACTATCACTCTGCTAGTTTTTATGCCCCAGGATGAAAAGTTGGGGCTTATTGTTTTAGCCTGTCTGTCCGTCTATCCACATAGAAAGTACATGGTTTGTCCTATAGTTTTCAAGACAGGAAGCTTTTATTCTATTTTGCTCATCATTTGTATACATATCAAGATGTGCATGTGGTAAGGAATTTTATATTTGTGATATTTACAAAAAATAAAGATTATTGAACTTGGTCAAATCAGCCTGATTCAACTTGCATCCTTTATGAATATCATATGTATCTTTCATACACAAACATCATTAAGACACCACACCAATATATTAACCTTGTGTGGGGCTATCCTGTGGTTTGTTGATAGTGACTAGAATGATTTTTGTAATTCATTAATCAAAAACTTGTTTTAAATATTTTCAATCCATTATAAATCAGTTCTGAACTTTTTTTTATTACATTTTCATCATTATCAATTTCAAAATGAAGGACCTTTAAATTTATTAAAACACTATAATGATTTAGAATGTTCTCTGACTTAAAGTACAAAATTTAATAACATGTAGTCTTGTTGTAAAATGAAGTATTGTCTCACATATAACATAAGATTTATGCTCCTTTTGGACATAATTTCATTTTATCTATTCCATGAAATGATGTCCAATCAGGACAAAATTACATACAGAAAAATGTCTTTGAATAGACAATATTTCATAACTTATCACTATGAAATTTTGTCCTAATGATCATGATTTCACAGGACAAAATTTTGCTTTACATAATTTCTAGGAGTTTATCTCAATTAAGTTTCATTTACGTGCAAGTCTTGCTACCACCTATTTTTTAATTCTGAATATTTAATATACTTCATGATCATTGATTTAACTTTCAACTTACTTTCTTGGAGTTTCTTGTTGTTCATTCTTTCTGGCGATCTTTGTTTTTTGAGCTACAAAGAAATATGGTATAAATAAAAATTCATATAGAAACCAATAAAAGTGCAAAAATACATGAAAGCCTTGCACAGAAAAAAAATTATTTAGAATAAATATAAAGAAAATAATAAATTGTGGGATTAATTAAATAAATTATAAAATCAATGATAAATACACTTTGAACCTGGTGTCTCCGGACCATTACATTTGCAAACTTTTTACTCCTACGTTTGCGAACTATTTTTCTTACATTTAAAAACTATTTGTAAAACTACTGTCTGTTTTCAGTAAGATATAAGTATTGTATGAATTCTCTAAAAAGCAGAATGAAAAAAAGTTGCATGGGTTGTTTGGACAATAAGGTTATTCACTGAAATGTAATAAAAAAAGTATGGTTGCTAGGCAGAATCCCAAAAAGAAATAACAGGTCTTCCAGAGTTTCAGCAAATTTACCAAAATTGGAATCAAATATGTTGGCAATCTTGTAATTAAATGACTTTTCACTGAAATGTATTTACAAAACTAGTGTTGCTAGGTAGAATTCGAAAAATGACAGGTCTTTCAGAGTTTCAGGAAATTTACCAAAATTGGAATCAAATACTTTTGCAATCCAATTATTGCAAATGACAATTTGCACTTGCATGTATTTAAAAAAGGTGAAGTTGCTAGGCAGAATTGTAAAAACATAGGTGATCAAGGATTACAAAGTTCGCCTTGTTATGGCACATTGTCGCAGCAACCAAATTTTGTCTGGATGCTGACATACTATCATAATTGCATACATATGCAAAATTACCTGAACCAACAATGTACAGTTACTTAGCAAGTCATACATGCCTAAAATGTAGGTTTAAGTGACCCTAATATTTTGTCTAAATGCTGAGCTACCATCACAGATGAATGCACATGCACATGGAAGATGATCCTACCATGTACAGTACCTGAGATCTGATCACTGACAAGAACTAGACCAAATTTTGCCTGGATGCTGACCTACCCTCAGAGATGCATGCATGTGCAAGGTTAGATAATCCTACCATGTACAGTGACTGAGATATCAACACGGATGTAAACTCAAATGCAAGTCAGTCAAGCGGAAACTTTAGGTCAAAGTGACCTTATTTTGCCTGGATGCTGACCTACCATCAGAGATGCATGCATGTGCAAGGTTAGATGATCCTACCATGTACAGTGATCTAGATCTGCACTCGGAAGTAAACTTGAATGTAAGTCAGTCAAGCAGAAAATGTAGGTCAAAGTGATCAAATTTTGCCTGGATGCTGAATTACCATCAGAGATGCATGCATGTGCAAGATTAGATGATCCCATCATGTACAGTAACCGAGATCTGAACTCGGACATAAACTTAAATGTAAGTCAGTCAAATGGAAAATGTAGGTCAAAGTGAACTAATATTGTCTGGATGCTGACCTACCAACAGAGATGCATGCATGTGCAAGGTTAGATGATCCTACCATGTATAGTGATCGAGATCTGCACTCTGAAGTAAACTTGAATGTAAGTCAGTCAAGCGGAAAATGTAGGTCAACGTGACCTATTTTTGCCTGGATGCTAACCTACCATCAGAGATGCATGCGAATGCACAGTTAGATGATCATACTATGTATAGTTACTGAGATATGAACTTGGATGTAAATTTAAATGCAAGCCACTCAAGCGGAAAATATAGGTCAGAGAGACCTAATTTTCTTGGAGGCTGTGAGGTAGCCCAAGATGCACCTGCATGCAAAGTTTGGTGACCCTAACCTGCATAGTTACCAAGATATATACCCAAATGCGGATGCCGACGAAGACGTGGACGTGGACGCTGGGGGTACTCCAATAGTCCCCATCAACTTCGTTTAGGTGAACTAAAAAATGAAGTCTTACAGTTTCCAGAAATTTACCAATATCAGCATCAAAAATATTTGCAATTTTATAATCAAAATGTTTTGTTTTATTTAAATTCATTCAAAAAGCATGATTGCTAAAAATAATTTCCAAAAAATGCTTGTCTTGCAAGGTTAAAGAAATTTACCAAAGTTGGAACCATGTTTTTTTTTAATTCTTCAGTGTTCAAAACTATGTTTTGGTACCAAAGAATTCCTAAAATTTATTTTTGTATGCAAAAAATTTCAGGAAATTTACCAAACATGGTACCAGAATCAACATCAAAACAGCTTGTAACACATCTGTACACTATATGCAACAATTTCCAATTTTAATAAAATTCTATTAAGATTCAAAGACTTTATTCAACTTCTAAATAATTTTTATCTGTGGAGTAACATAGAAATTTCAATTTTTGATAAAAAAACAAAACAAAAAAAAAACCAAAAACCAAAAAAAAAAAAAAAAAAACAAGTCCAAACATGGAAAAAATAATGAAAAATTAAGAAAACAATTCCCATTTTTTCAGCTGGAGGTAATTTTATGACCATTATCTAACTTCTGACCATTTTCAGTGCGAGATTTTTTTAAGTAATCAAACATCACTGTGCATTCATTTACATTTTTAGATTGAAATAGGTTACCAAACCTGAGGCTCACATGTGCCTGTATCACTGACCTGGCTACTGATCTAATTACGAATTTTCCACGGGGTCAAACGATAGATCTGAGGTGGCACTCATCTTGGTTTATGATCAGTATTAAAATCACACACCTTGTTTGATGACCATCATGTTACCACGCCAATATCAAGTTGATGTATGGATTATTTTCAAGAATTAGCAATTTACAACATTTTTCCCTAAGGTCCAAAGTCAAATTAAAGTTTGTAGTGGCAGATATCTTGTATAAATGATGAGTTCTAAAATCATACATTTGTTTGTTACCATGCCTAGTTACTACAAACTTGATAATAAGAAATGGTTTTTAAGAATTAGCAATTTACAACACTTTCCCATTGGATCCTATGTTAAGCTATGTTCCGTGGTGGCGGCTGCCTTGGATGAGATATGAACCTGCTGGAAATATGTAGAAATTCTAATTCTTGATAAGCTGAACACTTTTGCTATTCAAACTAAACCTGTATATCAAATTGCTTTTAAAATATAAGTCAAAACATATAAAAATTGAAAAAAATCAACAAAAACAGGGCATCAGATTTTCTTCCAAGTTCTATCATTTTTAATATATATGAAAAAAGCAAAAAAAATTTGAAAACTTTAAGAAAGTAAGGGCAATAACTCTTTGATCCATTATCAGATTTTCATCAAAAGCATAGGGTAGGAAGATCTTATCATGCTGATGATTTCAGCCAGTCAGATTTTGGATATCTGTAATGATTTTTGAGTTATTTGCAAAAAAAACCAGCAATTTACCTATGTGTTCTATTTTTAGTACAGCAACCATGTTGTTGGATCCTCCAACTAATCAAACACAATTTTGAAACTATAATACCCTTGTGATGATTCAGACCAAGTTTGGTTCACAATATCCTAGTGGTTTCAGAGGAGAGGACTTAAGAAATTGTTGACAGACGACGGACACCAAGTAATGAGAAAAGCTCACTTGGCCTTTTATCAATTTGTTCGCCAAATTTCAACTTCATCTAAAAGTACAAAAAATAATAAAAATAAAAGACAAATTTAAATTTCTACAGGTTTGCCCTCAATTATGTTCATTATACATTATATACCTGTACTTCGCTTCATGATAGCATCACAGTCTTCTAAAAAATTAGCCATTGTTTTCTTCAATCCTTTTCTTTTCAGAACATCTGGAAAGATAAAAAAAGATTTCAGCTGTAAACACTGAAAAAAATATGCATATAAAAGATAGAGAAATCCATTAAAAAAACATTGGAAAACGCACCAGAGGTGCAAAAGCCGAGTTGCGAATATTTGTTTTTTCATAAGTACATCATCTCATATGTAAATAGTTGTATATAAGCATATCATTTTGGACCCCTTAGGCCCTTTATAGCTCGGAAACGGTAAGAGCTATGCAAAATCTGTTGACATACAACTGAGAGCTCATGTGAAGAGGAAACCAAAGAAAGAAACCCTATCAAAATCCGATGAAAAATAAAAAATTGAGGTACTTTGTAAAAGTGCGATTTTGGCCCCCTTATGCCCCTTATAGTTCAGAAAGGGTAAGAGCTACATCAAATCTGTCAAATACTACTGAAGGCTTGTGTCAAGAAGAATCCAAAGAAAGAAACCCCATTAAAATCCAATGAAAAATAAGGCCATGTAAAATTAATTTTCTGGTTCTCAGATACCGCCGCATGGGCAAAAACCTAACCGCTGGCTTGTATTTATTGCCCCCCAAAAATAAATACAACGGTAACAAAATCCCCGTTCAAATTTTCCCTCTTTTTCACTTAATTGATCAAAGAGAGACAACTTAAATTTCATTCGAAGCTCTCGTGAATTTTCGTTTTCTTTGAAGAAATCGTCACTTCTGGTTTATATTCCGAATGGTTTTGTCAACAACAAAACAAAAATTGATTTCGCTGACACTTTTTACGGGTTTTCGTGCATTAACCCATCGTTTATTGTGAATTTGGCGGATTAATAACCGCAAAGGAATTTATGAAAAGTGAGTATGACGAGTCTGCCTGAAATACCAGAAAACAGAGATCCTTTAATGCAGGAGAATGTTTAAAACTCCAGTCTGAGAAGGGTCTCTCTAGATTTTGTTTTGAATTCAGAAAAAAAAAAGAATCTGTCATTGCAGTCACTGGGAGGGGATCCCACTATCAATTTGCTCATTGGAATAATTAGTTTTGTGACTTCCTTGATAGATTTGCCTCTACAGTAGTCCCCCTCTTGAGAGACCACCCTGTTTGCAACATAAAATTGGCCTTACAAAAGGGGTGGTCTCTCAAAAGGAATAGGTCCATAAACCTAAAGGCTGAATATAAGTATTTCGTATGAAACATTTGCTATTCTATTTCACTTAATGTTTGTATGAAAGCATTCAAAATGTCTTCTTATTTATCACATGCACATTTGACACATTATATATCTAACACAGATTTAAAACACATGTGCATTCATTAGATTGCATGCATTAACCAGAAACCTATTAAAGTATTATGCATGGTCCTGAAGTTTCATTCTCAACAACTTGTCTTTATCAAATATTTAAGTAAGAGTTAATTAGTTCTCCTTTAAAGAATAAAATTTCTAATAATTACAGGTAATTATGTATCAGATCATTATATTTCTCTTTAATATACCTGTAGGGCTTCTCATCTGCTAATTAAATCAATTTAATTGATGGTTTAATTATTCCAGTAAGTTATTACAAAATGGCATTTAATTTTCATCAGTGTTTAAAAAACAAAACATGGTCTTTATAGAGGGGTAATGTGCATGTTTTTGACACAGAAAGGGTGGTCTCTGGTTGGGTTTTAGGGGTGGTCTTCCAAAAGGGGTCAATTTGTTCACAAAAGAGTTAATGCAAGAGAAATGTGGCCTCTAGAAAGGGGTGGTCTCTCAAATGAGTGGTCTTTCAAGAGGGGGACTACTGTATCTAAATGGTCAGTCTATCTGACTGTAGCCCTTCCACTTGTACTACTGTTATCAACTTGTGACCAAGTAAATAATACAAATACACCCTATTTACCGGATACCAAAAACATATAATAATTGAATTCAAAGATGCAACAAAAATACATGACAGCCATGATTATTTTCAAGATATACTGTTAAAGACTTATTGTTTGTGGGGATCCAATTTTCTTGGATTTCGTGGGCTGATCTAACCAGGGCTCTACATTAAGGCTTGTCCCACTTGTCCTTACCAGTCCAAATTGCACTTGGACAAGTAAATTTTATAACTACTTGCCCAAAGGATAAGTGAAAAATTCAAATAAAATAAAATTTTGCACTGTTTGAACAAGTAAGAATTTATTTCGGACAAGTAAATTTTAAGTTTACTTGTCCAATGGACAAATACTAATAAAAGTTAATGTGGAGGCCTGCAAACTAGAAAATTTAGAACCTGATGAAATTCACCACCTGCAACTAGGATTGGAAAATTAACAACCTGAACTTGACTAATGAGGAATGAAAAAAATTCAACTAGAATTTCAGAGAGTTTTCAACATTTTGGTCTCCAAACGCACATTACTCTTATCTAAGATGTACATGTAGTGTGTAAAGGAAAGATATTTCCCAATATAATGTCTTCTAATGAAACAAAAACATGTTTTTGTTGAATCTGTTTTCAATGTTTGTATACGACTTTGTACATGACAAATGGATGAGTATGACTTGTTTGAGTTTCTGATTGTAATGATTTTCAGCACTCAGCAATTTTAGCAATTGAATAAGTTATCAGCTTAGACAGCAAAAACTGTTTTGAAACTGCCATTATTACCATTTAGCATGGTGGTGATACAAGAATGGCATGATGTTGCACCATATAGTTTTAAAGACATCATAATTCGAAGTGCTAAGATACCAAACATAAACACCGCAAGCCAAAACATTGTTTACTATTCTTTACTATATAGATGGTGGTGAAAGATTGATATGTCTCGATGAAAGAAAATTGATAATTTCAGTGAAATTAAAAATGATAATTTTGAAGGAAGTGACGCAACAATAGACATTGCCAACATTGTCACTAAGAAAATGTCTCCATACAATGGCCAAGCAGTTTATAGTACCTCAAATTCAGTGTAAAATAAAGACTTGTAACAAATGAGAATCTATATAATAAAAGGGCTTATACAGAGTGCAGCATGATACGACCGCAGCAGGTCGACCACTGAAATTTGAACAAGTGTTAACTAAAATGAATATGGACACAGTAATTTGCTGGACACAATAAGGGCCTTGACACATAAATTAACTGGACACAAACTAGTGAATATCAAAATTAGCCCTTTCAATTCCTTATTAATAGGATATTGAAATATTGCAATTTGGCCCCTTTGACCCTTTATAGCTTGGAAACTGTAGGGGCTATGCAAAATCTATTGTCATGTAATGAAAGCTAACAATGAGAATAATCCGAAGAAAAAAAATCTCATCAAAATCTGATGAAAAATGAGGATTTCACATATTTCTAATAATTGCAATTTTGGCCTCTTTGACCCCTTTTACCATAGAAACAGTAAGAACTATGCCAAATGCGTTGAAATACTGCAAAAAACTTACAATGAAAGGAATCCAAAGAAAAAAATCCCATCAAAATCGAAGGAAAAATAAGATTTCACATATTTCTGATAATTGCAATTTTGGCCCCTTTGACCCCTTATAGCTTGCAACGAGATGAATCCAAAGAAAAAAATCCCCATCAAAATCTGATGAAAAATAAACTAAAGGCTCAGTTTATCAAAAAACTGCATCAAAATGGGACTTAAAATAAAAAAAAAAAAAAAATTTTGAAATTCTCCCCTTTTGGGCCCCATTTATCTCGTACGCCGTACATGCCACATGAAATCCTTTGACATTCTCCAGTTTGGAAATTTTCTAAGGAGTACACTGAAAGAAACCCCATCAAAATCCGATAATAATAAACATTCTACAGTCAAATATGTGAAAACACCAAATTTTGCCCTTTTACGCCCTTTTTTAGCAAAGGGAGGGGTAAAAAACCCAAAACTGATCCTAGCCTTCCTTATGTGGCAATGAACATTGTGTTAAAATTTCAGAAGGATTGAACAACTGGAACTGGAGTTATTGACCAAAAACAAAAGTGTCTACAGACGACAACGCCGTCGACGACGACAACGACAACAGCATCATACCATTATACGACCACAAATTTTTTGCGGTCGTATAAAAACAATAACTAATCCAAGATTCCGATTATCAATAATATTCAGTTCATGATCGAACAACACTATAATTCACTCATGCCCTGGCATGCATTCGCAAATTAGTACGCTGTTGGATCACTCATTGAATATGTTGTGATATTCGGAATCATGGATTAGTTACTTTATAAATATCTTGTTTTGATTCCCTATTTCAATAAATTTTGTACATTAAAAATGTCAAAAAACAAGCCAGTAATAATCATACATAATTAATGAGCATTAGTTACATTTATTAAAGAATTGAATTTACATTGTTGCAAGGTAGATTTTCTAAAATAAAGTGGTTTTGAGAGTTTCGGGAAATTTACCAAAACTGGAATCAAAGATTTTTGCAATTTAGTTATTGTAAACTGGTGCTTTGACAAGAAGAAATTCAAAAATGTATGGTTACTAGGTACAATTTCCAAAATCAAATAGTATTAGAGAATTTCAGGAAATTTACCAAAATTGGAATCAATGATTTTTGCAATTCCATTAAAAACAAGAGGCTCATGTGAGCCTGTATCGCTCACCTGGTTAAACTAGAGGCACTATTGCTAGATGAGCCACAAAAATGCTTACATCTCCTTCTCTAAATCTGCCTAACAATGTAGGAGTTGTGCTTATGCAGTAAATTATACAAAGTATGTGGTATAATTCTAAAGGCAGATTTTTTCCTCTTACATTTAAATTTGTTGGTCTGGAAAGTATATGAAAGTTTAATTGAAATTGGACTATCCATGTAGGAGGAAATTCACTCAATCATCCATGTTTTTGGGGGATCAGAACAAATTTTGGCAATCTTAGTGAAGGTCCTTCCATAGATCAATTCTTTAAAGTTTGGTTCCATTTGCTTCAATAGTTTCAGAGGAGATAGTCCAAATGAGCATTTCCCATACGGTCCAATGTTAATCTATGTTCCACCCTGGCGGCCATGTTTTTTGGCAGATCACAAAAATTTTGGTAATCTTATTAGAGTTTCTTCCATACATCATTAGTGTAAAGTTTGGTTCCATCCGCTTCAGTAGTTTCTGAGAAGATAGTCCAAATGTGTTTTTCCCATAGGGTAAAATGTTAAACTATGTTCGGCCCTGGCAGCCATGTTTTTTGGCGGATTGGAAAAATTTGGGCAATCTTGGTAAAGATCCTTCTGTACATCATTCCTGTGAAGTTTGGTTAAAATTGATCCAGTGGTTTCAGGGAAGATAGCAAAAATGTGAAAAGTTTATGCACGACTGACGCCAAGTGATGGCAAAAGCTCACTTGGCCTTTTAGGCCAGGTGAGCTAAAAATGGCTGTTTAAACAAAAAAGACAAACAAAGATGCAAGGAAGAATTCCTGGAACTAAAACAATGGGCATTAATATCATAAAAAAATCAAAACCAATGAACCACGACCTTGAAGTCACAGCATCAGTTTGATATCAAAACATTGCAGTTCAAGTTATGATCTATCATTATATAAAGTTTCATCAAGATATCAAGGTAAACTACCTTCAACCTAAATCTTAACCTGTAGTATAATATCAAATATTCACTCATAATATGCCAAGTCAATCACCCATAACCTTGAGGTCATTAAATCCATATCCTTTCAAATGATGCAGTTCATGCCATGGCCTATCTGTATTCAAAGTTTCATCAACATAGCAAATCTCCTTCTCGGTAAACTATCTTCAACCTAAACCTTAACCTGTACTATACTATCAAATATTCACTCAATTAAAATTCAAATGAACCATGACCTTGAGGTCATAGCATCTGTTTTCTCTTAAAATGTTGCAATTCATGTCATGGTCTATCTGCGTATAACGTTTCATCAAGATATTAAACCTCCTTCTAGGTAAACTACCTTCAACCTAAACCTTAACCTGAGCATTACGGACAGAATCATAGAATCATGAAAAATGTACCTTAAAACTATAAACCCCCCTACTTCATAGGTGGGGCATTAAAATAAAATTTTTCTTTTGGTAAAAGATACACTGTTTTGGTAAAAAATACTTGGATCAAGTCTCAACAGAAAGCTGCAAGGGGGGCTTAACTATGGATAGCTCAAGGAGCATTCATAAAATTACTTACTAACAACAAATGTATTGTGAAGGAAACAGCTCTAATGGGACTACAGTCCATATGACATAACAAGAGTTGTCAGAAGACAACATAGCTCGCCGGGGATTCCAGTAACCTCAATGCACAATAAATTCGAAAATAATAAAAAGCTTTCTTCACAAGAAAGTTACATATGAAATATAAACACCCTATCACTAAACAACTTAATTGTAGAAGAAAAGTTGAAAGTTTTTAAAAAATTGCCCTCAAGGCAATGTCCAGGTCAAAATGTCTACAAATATGGTACCATTAGAAAGCTCTCTTCAAAAGAACGTCACATACCAAATATGAACACCCTACCACTAAGCAACTTAATTCTAGAAGTAAAGTTAAAGTTTTTAAAAAATTGCCCTCAAGGCAAGGTCAAGGTCAAAATGTCTGCAAATATGGTATCACAAGAAAGCTCTCACAATAAAGAAGTTACATACAAAATATAAACACCCTACAACTAAAGGCCTACCTTCTAGAGGCAAGGTTAAATTTTTTAACAAATTGCCCTCAGGGCAAGGTCAAGGTCAAAATGTCTACAAGTATGGTACCAGAAGAAAGCTCTTGTCATCAGGAAGTTGTATACCAAATATGAACACCCTCCACTAAAAGACTACCTTCTAAAGGCAAGGTTAAAGTTTTTTTTTTTAAAATTGCCTTAAGGGCAAGGTCAATGTCAAAATGTCTACAAATATGGTACAACTAGAAAGGTCTCATCATGAGGAAGTTACATACCAAATATGAACACCCTACGACTAAAAGTCTACCTTCTAGAAGCAAGGTTAAAGTTTTTCAAAATTTGCCCTACGGGCAAGGTCAAGGTCAAAATGTCTACAAATATGGTACCACAAGAAAGCTCTCATCATAAAGAAGTTACATACCAAATATGAACACCCTACCACTAAAAGCCTACCTTCTAGAGGCAAGGTTAAAGTTTTTTTTAAAAATTGCCCTAAAGGCATGGTCAAGGTCAAAATGTCAACAAATATGGTGCCATTAGAAAGGTCTCATCATAAGGAAGTTACATACATAATATGAACACCCTACCACTAAAAGTCTACCTTCTAGAAGCAAGGTTAAAGTTTTCTAAAAATTGCCCCAAGGGCAAGGTCAATTTCAAAATGTCTACAAATATGGTACCACAAGAAAGCTCTCATCATAAGGAAGTTACATACCAAATATGAACACCCTACCACTAAAAGCCTACCTTCTAGAGGCAAGGTTAAAGTTTTTTTAAAAATTGCCCTTAGGCAAGTTCAAGGTCAAAATGTCTACAAGTATGGTACCAAAAGAAAGCTCTCATCACAAGGATGTCATATACCATATATCAACATCCTAGTTCTTCAGGTCTCCATTCAACAAGCCAGGTTAAAGTTTTGCTGACGCCGACGCCGGGGTGATGACAATAGCTCTCCGGACATTCGTCCCGCCGAGCTAAAAAGTAACATTCATATTTAAAAGTCAGGAATTGCATTCATGAAATTTCTTGTTGCACATAGCAAAAGAAAACACAGCATGATGCAACTGCTACAAATGAAACGATGGAAGTTTAATGGGATGCTGTATAGACATAGAATGAAGCTGTGAGAAGCTAATAAATGGTTGCCTCACACCATGTAATGATAGCAAATTCTGAAATTTTAAAACTGAGGTGCTTTGTAAACGCAGCATTATATGACCACAACATGGCAACAAATGAATTTCAAAATAAGTTTTTTCCTAGTATTCTGTATGACACAGTGATATTTATGTTTGACATAATAATGAAACTAGAGACTCAGACACTGAGCCTGTGTCGCTCACCTGACAAAATGCTGAAGCAGGGTTTTCGATGTTCTGCATGGTGGCCATGCTTTTTATGTGAATTTCCCATAGGGCCAAAACAAACTATGTTCTGTGCTGGCGGCCAGATTTTTTATTGGATCAGAACGAACTGAGCAATCTTTATTTAGGACCTTTAGTACATCATTCCTGTAAAGTTTGGTTGAATTTGCTTCAGCGGTTTCAGAGGAGAAGAAGAAAATGTGAATTTTCCCATAGGGTCCAAGGTTAAACCCAAGTTCTGCGGTGTCAGCCATGTTTTTTATCGGATTGGAATGAAATGAGCAATCTTTGTTAAGGACCTTCAGTTCATCATTCCTCTAAAGTTTGGTTGGTTTCAGAGGAGAAGAAGAAAATGTGAATTTTCCCATAGGGTCCAATGTTAAACCTAAGTTCTGCGGTGTCAGCCATGTTTTTTATCTGATTGGAATGAAATGAGCAATCTTTGTAAAGGACCTTCAATACATCATTCCTGTAAAGTTTGGTTGAATTTGCTTCAGTGGTTTCAGAGAAAAAGATGAAAATGTGAATTTCCCATAGGGCCAATGATAAACTATCTTCCGTGCTGGCGGCCAGATTTTTTATTGGATCGGAACAAAATGAGCAATCTTTGTTAAAGACCTTCAGTTCATCATTCCTCTAAAGTTGGTTGAATTTGCTTCAGTGGTTTCAGAGCAGAAGAAGAAAATGTGAATTTTCCCACAGGGTCCAATGTTAAACCTAAGTTCTGCGGTGTCAGCCATGTTTTTTATCGGATTGTAACGAAACGAAATGAGCAATCTTTGTAAAGGACCTTCAATACATCATTCCTGTAAAGTTTGGTTGAATTTGCTTCAGTGGTTTCAGAGGAGTAGATGAAAATGTGAATTTTCCATAGGGCCAATGATAAACTATCTTCCATGCTGGTGGCCATGTTTTTTTATTGGATCAGAACAAAATGAGCAATCTTTGTTTAGGACCTTTAGTACATCATTTCTGTAAAGTTTGATTGAATTTGCTTCAGCGGTTTCAGAGGAGAAGAAGAAAATGTGAATTTTCCTTTAGGTCCAATGTTAAACCTAAGTTCCGCACTGGCGGCCATGTTTTTTATCGGATTGGAATGAAATGAGCAATCATCTTTAAGGACCTGCCATACATCATTCCTGTAAAGTTTGGTTGAATTTGCTTCAGTGGTTTCAGAGGAGAAGATGAAAATGTGAATTTCCCATAGGGCCAATGTTAAACTATGTTCCGTGCTGGCGGCCATGTTTTTTTTTTAATCAGATCGGAACGAAATGAGCAATCTTTGTTGAGGACCTTTAGTACATCATTCCTGTAAATTATGGTTACATTTGCTTAAGTAGTTTCAGAGTAGAAGATGAAAATGTGAAAATTTAACGGACGGACGACAGACGAAGGACGCCAAGTGATGGCAATAGCTCACACTGAACCTTTGGTTCAGGTGAGCTAAAAAGTGCACTTTTTGGAACTATAACCCCAATTATCTGACAAACAGTAAGAGATGGTAACTGGAGGCTTCAAGGATCCTGCAACGGTTCACCGGACTCAAAGCTGCCTTAACAGAAAAGCTACTTTTCAAACCATTTAAATTCTGAAACAGTACACGAGAAAACTGAACATAATTTTAAAGGGGAGCATCAACAGGACCATTCCAATAAAAGAGCTGATGAAAATGTAAACTTCAGAATGCTCAATGTTAAACTAAGTCTAGCCATGGATGAAATGTTGGATGATATTTAGGTAAACCAAAAACAATTCCAAGAGTTTGTTTCATATTGGTTCAGCTGTCTCAAAGAAGTTAAAAAAAAAAAAACATGAAAATTCCCATAGAATCCAACATTGAACTAAGTCCAGCAATGGCAGCCATTAATCACTACGGTTTAGTTTAAATTGGCACTGAGGTTTTTAAAGAGCTAACGAAAATATAAATTCCCATAGACTCAATGTTAAAATAAGTCTAGCCATGGCGGCCATGTTGTATGGTATTTGGTAAGACCAAACATACTTTTTAAAGGGGACCTCCCAAACACCATTCCAGTTTGGGTTCAAACAGGCTCAGCAGTCTAAGAGAAGTTGATGAAAATGTTAAAATTCCCATAGAATCCAATGTTTAACTAAAACAAGCCGTGGCAGCCATATAATAGAAAGGCAACCAGAAAAAAGAATACAAATATGAAAGAGGTCTATCAAAGGACCATTCCACCAAAGTTTGGTTTAAATTGGCTCAACAGTTTCAGAGGAGTTCGTGAAAATGTTTAAAGTTAATGAAGACGACAGCCCCTTTTATCTTGGAAACTGTACAAGATACAGAAAATGCTTGGAGTAACTTTCATGACATTTTTCACAAGGAATCCATTGCAAAAAAACACCATGAAAATGAAATGAAAAATTAAAAAGTTTTAAAAAATTTGGGCATGGCCATTTTCTTTCCCCTTTGTAACTCAAAAACGTAAAGAGATGGCTCATAACAGGGGTTGGGAGGTGGGGAGAATGCTGGGGTCCATTTGAATTGTTTTTTGCAAGGAACATAAAATAAGTAAATAAAAAAAAAATACAATAAAACTTATGAAAAACTCCTTTTGGACCCTCTCTCTAAAACCTCCAAAATCAACATCAACCTTTAGTTAGTACTAGGGACCTTTTTCTCAAAATATCAAAAGAATCAGTTCAAAACAAAAGTTATCGTCAGGAAACCCAACCATCTAAAGATGCCAATGAAGCTGCTGATGAAGACGCATCATACCATAATACCACCACAAATTGTTTGTGACCGTATGAAAATTCATTCATCAGTACTCAAGTTAAACAAGGATGCCAACACATGTACAGGTGACAATGACAACACCATACCCATTCAAGACTGCATGTGTTGAAATTGCATAAAATTTTAGTCTTTAGGAGAGTTGCAACGTAACAAGTTTCATGAATGCACTGCCTGGTAATTTGAACTTTTTCCAAATAACAAATTCTAAGACAATTGCATGCATAACATTTTAAAAATGCATCTACCAATGCCTTCTTGTTTATATCTTTCATATTCATCTTTAAATGGGATTGAAGATATACAATCTAACCTGTAAAACATTTTAAATGACATTATACATTTTGTAACATTTACATGTGCATGCATATGTATCAGACGAGAAAGGAGAAGAGCCACAAATGCTATATTTTGAACAGTTACATATAGGTACAACACATTTTTCTAATTTAGCTTACATCTAAATTTCCATGACTTTACAAACATTAAGTCATATGGTTACAAAATCAGAATTTTGTCCAAATGTCTTATATTTTCAATCGTGTTTTGCCAGAAATAGTGATGGCCTTTTGTCCTGATTAAGGCATTTTTATTTACAAAAAAAAATGCAATTATTGGATAATTTCTAAATATTCTGTGCATAGAAATCTGAAATCAGGGAATGGAGCCAGTTGTTTTCTTTATTAAATGTGAGTAGAAATCAGCAAATTTTGTTGAAAAGTGCATAAAATAATTGACCTTGAAAAAATGTGGAAAACAGCATTTATACCAAACACAAGACATAATAAATCAAAGTACTGAAGTACTGTTTAGTCGGATTTACGCTTTAATTTCGAAAAAAGATAATCTTAAAATTATTTACGGTCAAAAAAGACTAAATAGAAAATGTTGAAGGTATAGAAGATGAAGAAAAATAAAAGCGTTGTTGCATTTGGTCAATTTTACCATGTATCTGTAGGAATTTTGTCTCCTGTACATTCAGTCGTTGACAATATCCATTACTAGTTTTTTCTTGAAGTGTGGAGTTCTTATAAAGATCTCCAGTAATTGAGTTTTATGCTCTCTTGTTTTCTTTAGTTAAAATTTTCAAAATTTTTCATTTTGGCTTTCATATTTTCTTTAAAAGATCAAACTTTTTTCACCATCCGTAGTTATAATGCACTCATCTCCCCATTTTATTTGACAAGTCATCTTACAACCAAGCCATGACTTTCCTGTGGTCGTGGTCGTGTGTATTTCGAATTGTCTTTTGGCCCCTCTTTCGGGCAATGGATGACAGTGTTTTTAGAGTACTTTGCCTGATATCTTATGTCTGATCCCGCATCCATTGATGTTGACAAACTTGGACGTAGCGTTGTTCGACGTCCATCAAGTGAATTCTACCCAAGCCAATGCAACTAGCGCTAGGGTCCGTCTCCAATGTACTATTAGATATTAGTGTTTTCTCATTGTTGAAAGCCTCATATATTTTTGCGTCTAGCAAATGGATATGACAAACGCACATCTCTTGGTAGTGGTTTAGTTAGTACTCTAGTTTATTGCAAGGCTATATTCTTTACCGTTGAAAGCTGCCCAGTGTCTAGTGTCGGTCAAACTGGTTGATTATAGTACATCGACAAATATCATTGATAATACGGGGAATATATATGGAATATAGGACATTTTGTTTTTGATACGGACTTTATCACAGCCAGTATCAAGTGAGCCCGCTAGGGCGAGCTTGATGCGTTACGCCGTGATAAAGTCCTTATCAAAAACAAAATTTCTTATATTTCTTTTATCGGTAATTCACAAAATGATAAACAGACCTCTAAAATAAATTGAATTTAAACTGAAATTTCTATTCAAGCAAAGTTAATCTATTGTTTATTACAATAATTTAAACGCATTTTTCATTCAACGTCTTATGCGTATGAACAAGACATATAGTACAAAACGTGACGTCAGCTTAGCAACCCGCACGTGACGCCTTCACAGTGACCTAATAATTTCGTGATAATGTCCAGTTCGGTGATACTGGAATAATCAGTGTGCTAAAGAAATGACGTATGTTCTGTTTTAGCTAATATAAGTAAGCATGAACATAAATAGATGATAAAACGGGGAATATAATTTTTATCTAGCGCTTCCATAAAATAAAAGAAGTAAGTCACATGTAAATGCCGTATCTTGACCATATTATGATTCCGAAGTAATAAGGGAACATCTAACATAACTTTCGAAATTTGGCAAAAAACCCATAATTTTCACATCGCCTCTTGGTTGCATTAATAAGACTTCAAATTTATGCGTATCGTATTTTTTGCGAAAAGAGAGAAAAAAATTCAGCGTGTACTAATGACTAAATACCGAAGTTGCTGTGAATTTGAATTCTGCGTATTACTAATTGATATGTTTAAATTCTACAGCTATACTCAATTCGAGCTGACATTTTTTT
>MJUU01055247.1:96846-114100 GCA_002080025.1 Modiolus philippinarum | reverse complement strand
ATTTTTGAACAATTCTTAATCAAATTAGCACTACGTGCAAACGACGCTTACTAAATAAGAGAGAATTCTAAATCCTCGGTTTATTATTTTTATTTATATATTTTTTTAATCGGATACTGAATTATTAGAGTTATTTATTTATCTATTTATTTATTTTGCATCTTTTAAATTCAGAAACATTACAAATATTCAGGTCACAGGTAATTGATTATTATTTCTACAACTATGGTAATATACGAAGTTATTTATAATTAACTTGTCACGTGACACAATGTCAACTGCTAAAATATTCCCTCGACAATTCTATTTTAATTATGCTTAAACCTTACATTTATATGTTATATTTCTTATGCAGTTTACAATAATGTTAAAGAAGAAATTGGCAATGAATTTGGCCACAAAAAGTTGATTTTTGATCTCGAAGTGCATATTCATACCCGGGATTTTTCTGAAGAAAGCGACAGCATAAGAAGGATTTACGTACCGTAAATCCTCCTAAAAATACACTTTAGTAACTTCCATTGGTGAAATGATTAGAAAAAAAATTAAGAAACTGAAAAAAAATTGTGCAAAATTAAGGCATTTGAGGCTTTCCCTTACAACATAATGCTTTTAATGCAAAATTCTCAATCTAACATGCTAGTCAAAGAAAGCATGATGGATGCCCAAAAAATGCTTGTAATAATTCATTTCTATCAAGGATAAAGAATGAATGACAGCCCACAGACAAAATGTCTTTCACTCAACAAAATCATAATATTTAAAGGGTTGTAAAATTATTGGTTATTTATTACATTGCTAGAAAATAATTTGAATCTCAATAAAATCAAAAATGTTTACTATGTATAAAATCAAGTGCTTTTCAGTACTTTTTAATGTTACCATGGATGAGAATGAAGGTAGCCATGCATCTAAAAACATTCAAAAAGAATTATTTAATTATACATGTACAAGTATTACTTGTTTTTATGTCTTTTGAACCAGATCACTATATTAAATGAATGGCAGTGCAAAGAGGGCATGATACGACCACAGCATGTCGGATAAGTGTACATTCAATGTAATGGTGTAACAAAACCAGAGGCTCCCAGGAGCCTGTATCGCTCACCTGGCTTTCAGTCAAGGTAACACTGTAAGTTATACAGTTGACGACAACGCAGGACGACGACACAAGACGACAGATAGTGATCCCTGTGTCGACTCTGCTTACAGCAGGCGACACAAAAAAGCCGAATTCCGTTTTAAATCGGAAGAAAATCATGTCTGATAAAACCAAAAGCTTATGTAAAGAGGATTTCAAGGATATAAACCCCATCAAAATCTGATGATAAATATATATTTGAGGTACTTTAGTAAAAGTGTGATTTTATAGCTGCTGAGGACAATTTTAATTTTCATAAGGAATCCATTAAAAAAAAATCTGACTAAAAATAAATGGGGAGGCGGAGCAGAAAAACCCAATACAAGTAGACCCTTTGTTTTGTGCCAAGGAACATTTTGTTTAATATTTCATAAATTGGTTAAGTACCGGTAGTACTAAAGTTATAGACCAAAGTCAAAGTGTCTACAGACAACAACA
The DNA here is from genome assembly GCA_002080025.1 of Modiolus philippinarum. Taxonomy (NCBI): domain Eukaryota; kingdom Metazoa; phylum Mollusca; class Bivalvia; order Mytilida; family Modiolidae; genus Modiolus; species Modiolus philippinarum. The sequence continues at coordinate 112,521 of MJUU01055247.1, read as the reverse complement.
ACTGTGCCATATCATAATGTGTCCACTAATTTTTGCGGTTGTATAAAAACTACAATTACTTTGAAAAGATCTAGTTTTGTTCTTTTATGTTCAAACTTAAAATGATTTTTTGAAAGACAAATGAAAGATATCATTTGGCCCAGTTTAATTTTTTTGTGATTTTGTTTTTAATGGGATTAAATAATGTGAGAATAAAACTGCTGCAAAAATTACACTGTTTACAGCTTGCAACCAAGAGCTAAATGCCATGACTGACAAAGCTAAACTGTTCAAAACTAGAAGTTATAACTAATCTTTATTTTAGTAATGATATTCAATTGACCCCTATATCACCATCCACAGACAAAGAGTAAGGTGTAAAATACAAAGATCTGACAATTATACTACAACTAATATACTAACTCTGCATGGTCACACAAAATGTAGACTTTACTGCTATCAATTAACACTGCTGGCCACATTACACAAGACCCCTTTATTCTAGCCCAAACAAACATCTGCAAAATAAAATGTTCATGAATTATTTACATTTTTCAACTAGAGAAGGTATCTCATGGTATCCTGTGAGTGAAAAAATGGGTTTCCATCAAAATCAAAGAAGTATAAATTATGTAAATATTACAACCTTTTTGAAATTTCCATGTAAATTAGACATTTTCAAGGTGCAGTGTGTCACTTGTATTAATGCTCGATTTATATTGTAACGTATATTCATCCACCTCATTCTACTGGCCCAAGAAAGGAAATTGTATCCAAATAACACTAATTTTGTACTAGACTTAGTTTGTCAGCTTAACCATAAAACAAGTGTGGACCCAAATTGATGTCTCGCCCATCCCTACATTGTCACAAAACTGATGTGAAAACTAAAACTGACTAAATCAGAAAAATAAACATGTTCCCTCAGGGATGATTTTAGCTCTTTTCAAATGGGTCCCCCGTCCAACAAATTGGGAATTTCGCATCGCGACAACTGAAATTGGGAAAATGAAAATATATCAAATACTGCAACATATGTTTGTATAAACCAAGAATATGTGTAAGTACACACAACAAGAGTTTGAAGAATGCAAAGTATCATTACACCAAAGCCATTAAGACTATATTTTATACATTTTTTCAAAAAATTAAGACTATATTTTATATAGTTTTTCAAATTACACCAGATTTGAATTTTATCAAGCTGATCATCAACAAAAGAAGTATGCTCTTTTCCTATATGAAAGCAAATCAACATTCTGTCAGAAATTCTTTGGCTGTCTGCAAATAAAGATGACTTACACATTTCAATATTATCACCAAAATCAAATCCTTCATACCTAACTTGGTGATAAATATACCTCATTCCATGAAATGACTATGCATTCATTCATTAATCATGCAGCAGGTCATTTCCACGTTTCGTTTTAACTAGTAGAAATGAAAGCAGCCCATATATGAAGTGCAGTTCCAAATTCTCAACCAGTTAAAAGTCCCAGTTTCAGAAACTCTGATTTCAAGTCATAACCATTCAATATTTATTTCAATGCAAACTATATCTTTGGCAATGAGAGCATTTGCACGTTACCACGTAATGGATGAAAGTCTCGAATTTTAGACACGACAATGAACGATAATAACACGATTTCAATTCACTTTACGCATTCTGAATTTCAAGATGTTCCCTTATGGACATTTGCGATCTCAGACATTTTGTTCATCTTCAGGGTGGTCGTAAATAGCGTAAATTGCATTATTTAGTTACTTCTGGACGTTACTGTAATGTTTTGAGTAATTTCCGGTTCTGACAAAAGGCGACACAGATCGGAACAAAATATTCACCGGAGACGGAAATGAAAAAAATCCGGATTTTGTAAACATCGTTGCCGAGATTGGGAATTTTCTTGTTTGGGGAATGGGGCCGCCAAGAGGGGAATGGGGCCGCCGGGCGGCCCTAAATTATATAGTAGCGTCATCCCTGTCCCTAGACTGTGAAATTAGGATAACTGGCGAAAGCAATATAGCATACTGTCATGTATCACCTAAAACCAAAATGCCAAATATCAGTTAGGTACCACTGATAGATACTGAAAAACAAAGCATGTTCAATAGACCATGAAAGCGAGGTCAAGGGCTAAAGCTAAATAGCAGGCTGTCGTGTTCAATCTAAGACAAACCCACATACCAAATATTATTGACCTTACATCAATAGATACTGGGAAACTTAACATAACCACTGGACCATGAAATTGAGGTCACAGAAAAATTCCATATAACAGACTGTCATGTACTACCAAAGACCAACCTATATGTCAAATATCACTGACTTACCACTTATAGTTACTGAGAAAATGACCTAATCCCAAAAACTTAACATGCTACTAGACCGTGAAATTGAGGTCAAGGACAAATGCCATATGACAGAATGTCATGTAATACCTAAGACCAACCTACATTACATATATCATTGACCTACCACCTTTAATTACTGAGAAACTAAACTAACCACAAAAACTTTACATGTTCATTAGACCATGAAATTGAGGTCACAGATAAAAGCTGAATATATCATTAACCTACTACTTATAGTTACTGAAAAACTAAACTAAGCACAAAAACTCAACAAGTTCATTGGACCGTGAAATTGAGGTCACAGACAAAAGCCATATAGCAGACTTTCATGTACTACTCAAGACCAACCTATTTGACCTACCACTTATAGGTCCTGAGAAAATGACCTAATCACAAAAACTTAACATGAAAGTTTACGTCGCCCCCGCCGCCGCCGCCATACTTTGTACGCATATGTCTCACTTTCCGCGACTTTCGTCATGGGCGAGAAAAAAAGCAGTGGTCAATATATATATACATAATTTATATTGAGGAACTGCACCAAACTCTTAATGTATTCTACAGATTCTGCTAAAATTACTCCATTACAATTCGCCAGAGATCTTTTTTTTTTCTAATCATAAACTGTAGGTTCACATCATTGTGTTATTTTTTTTTTTCACAAATAAAACATTTATTAAAACATGAGAAGTACATACTTGATCATTCTCAGCTCCCCCTTGGGCATTTTTCTTTCTTTTTGGCATGATCTGTCCTTAGTCTGTACTAATATGTCAATGAACCCTAAAATTTGAAAACACAAACTATCTACAGGCATAATGTTAAGAAGTGAATGCTTCATTTTGATGTTTTATCAATTGTGCAAGTCTTGACCATACAGCCATTTTTTGTTTGATGTATGCTGATTTCTTAAGTTATAAATATTACAAATAAGGGGCTTAAGTTCAATAATAAAGATTTAATGGTAAAAAAAAGGGGGCTTAAGTTCAATAATAAAGAGTTAATGGACAAAAAAGGGGCTTAAGTTCAATATTAAAGAGTTAATGGACAAAAAAGGGCTCAAGTTCAATATTAAAGAGTTAATGGACAAATAAGGAGCTTAATTGCAATAATAAAGAGTTAATGGACAAATTAGGGGCTTAGGTTCAATAAGAAAGAGTTAATGGACAAATAAGGGGCTAACATAATACGTTCAATAATTACACAACAGTCATTCAGTTTATAGGGGGAATTGTCAGTTGATTTCCTTTTATATGCGGCTACATGACAATGGGCAGAGTTGGAAAAAGCAGCCAGCCCGCCTGCCCAAGGCAGGCTAATTTTCAGCAGGGCAGGCTTATATTTTCAAAAAAATGGATAGCTATATTGCAATTTTTTTTAAAGATATTGAATTCAGGGATGGCAACATTTTGCAAAGAGTTTCCTACCCTGCAATGAGTCAGTGGAACTGAGTTGGTACACCATACGAGTCAGTTAATAAATAATTTATCGTATGGTAATATCAACAGGGAGATCACTTATATTTGCTGTTTTTATAATGCATGCAATTTTAGGAAAATAATTTGTGTCTACCAGTGTTGAAATGATGTGTAAATATATTGTTGTTATTATATTTCTACCAGTTAGCTGAATGACCAATGTGAATTGAGAGAGGATGAATCATCAATTAAGAAACTCAAGTTCAACATGTTCAATAATTCTAAGAGAAAATGGACAATTAAGGAGCTTAAATTCATCAATCAAGACTTAATCGACAGGAAGGGGAACTAGTTACACATAAAATCATTTTAACTTAACTTGCCCTTTACGATTATGAGTAAGGCCAAAACAAAATACAGTGAAACCTGCCTCAACCGAACCTCTTTTGGACTCAATGTTTCATTTGGTTTAGAGGTGTTCTGTTTACAAAGGTTCAAAATAGAAGGATTATGATACTAAGGGACTTCAAAATGAGTTTGGTTTAGACAGGTTTCTGGTTTTGTCAGGGTTGGATTTAGAGAGGTTTCACTGTATATGTGTGTTTGTTTATCTGACTAACCTCATTTTCAGCTGTGGTCTCAAACATTTTTATCTATTTTGGTAAAAAATAATGATAACATGGACTGAAGTGGCAAGTATGCACCAAGATCTCCCAAAAGACCACATATCATTGTCTAGGTATAACACGTATAACAGTAAAAGATATGCTGATAGTAACTCAACAATGAAATTCCAGTCAAGGTCAGATGACACTTTTGAGGCATTAAGTATATTGATCCATTTGGCCAAGAAAGTTTCAGGTTTTTTATGTATCAGCCAATCAGATATACGACCTGTCTATGATGGCCATGTTTTTTGTTCAATCAAGGCAGAATGAGGATACTGTATAAAGGATCTTGCATATGTGCTACCAGAAGTTTTGTTAAACTTGGCACAGTGCTGGTTTCAGTTAAGATTAAAATGCGGAAAGTTAAAGAATATACAGATTAATAGGTTCTTATACGAGTCTCTACTAAAGATCAGGGATTTCTTACACAAGTGAAAGAAATTGCTGATCTTTAATAGAGGCGAGTGTAAGAACCTGTTTCTTCCGTTTTTCAAGCTCTTTCCTGTCCCAAAAGCTCACAATTTTCTGAAAATGCGGCCATGTTGACTGCACTCGGATATTGCAAGGTTGCGTTCCTATGGGCAATTGCAATAGACACCACTGTGACGTTGTCTTTTTCTTGACATTTGATTGGATGTTTTCCCATGTAAGACAGCCTCACATGAAGCTGTCTTACATGGGCCGTCTTACACGGGAAACATACAAAAACGGAAGAAGACAAAAGCTCACATGGCCTTTGGCTAGGTGAGCTAAAAATTCCCACAGAACCCTAGTTCTTTTGCTAATAAATGGAGACAATGGTGACAGGCAAAAGTGGATTAATTAATCCTTTTCAATTTATTTTTACAAGCTTGTCTTAAGTGAATGCAAGCAGTGCAGTGTCTTTCTTCATCTTTTTAATGTACCTTCTTGTAAAACTCCTTCAAACAGATAAAATATATTTCCTGTATTCAATTCCAAGATCATTACAGAAAGCAATAACTACTTGTAATTCAAGCACATCATAAAATACAAGAGAGTTGTTCCCATCAAAGTAAATTTCTAGGACATCAAAGCTTTTGTCAGAACATAGACTGCATACTATAGAAAATTCAAAGTCGGAACAGAATATGATAATTCCTACAGGCAATTCAGACTCCATCTTACAACTATTAAAATTGCATCATGGGATGTACTTCAATCTTTTAAAATATGGACAACCTACTGAGCTCATAAAATATGGACAATTACTGATACAATCAAGTGATGTAAAAGTTAATGGACGATCAAGTATTAAATAAGGGTGCTTAAGTTCAATAATAAAGAGTTAATGGACAAATAAGGGGCTTAAGTTCAATAATAAAGAGTTAATGAACAAATAAGGGACTTAATTTCAATAATAAAGAGTTAATGGACAAATAAGGGGCTTAAGTTCAATAATAAAGAGTTAATGGACAAATAAGGGGCTTACTCCAATAATTAAGAGTGAATGAAAAATAGATTTAAGGGACTCAAGATCAACATGTTCAATAATTCTAAAGAGAAAATGGACAACTTAGGAGCTTCTTGTAATTTGGAAATTTCTCTTTTTTCTGTCTTCTCAATCTGAGCTCAATCTCTGATCTCACATGAAATAGCCGATATGTCTATAAGTGACTTCAGTCTTAAACCAAGTTTTCAAAGGGCAATTGAGAAATACTGAAATTTTGTAAGAGGCATACCCGTTAACCCTCCCATTAATCCTCCCACATTTGAAGGGAGACAATTTGCGCCAATCTTCAACTTAGTAAATGTCTCCTATTTGGGAGACATAAACTCCCACATTTATATTTTTCTCCCTCAAAACCTCCCACTTTATTTTTATTTTGTTAAAACAACAAAATAAACAAAACAAAAACAAAAACATCCCACTTTATAAAATAAAATGCATAAAATTTACTTTTTAAAACTATTCATACCTGCCAACCCTCCCGTTTTGTGCAGGAGACTCCCGCACAAACGACAAAATTCCGGAAATCTCCCACTTTCGCGTCCGATCCTGCGCGGGAGTTAGAATCTCCCGCATTCGGATATTTTAACCCGCAATGACCCGCATTCGTATCTCTCGGGACTTTTCACTAATCTCAATAAGACGTAAACAAACAATGAACGATTTGAAAACTGTGGTGAGTACTTTTCGTGATCTATTTATAAGTAATCGAAAATCATTTCTGTCATGTCAATTCCAACAAAAAAGAGGTCCTTGTCTGGCCCAGCGGGCAGTGTGAAAAAAAAAATATAGCTGCAAGTTCCAATCAGACTGGACGAAAGATTTCCAATTTTTACGAGCGAGTCAACTTGGCAATGAATCTGCACTGTGCACATTATGCTCCGTCAATTTTTCGGTTGCATCTGGCGGTCTTTACGACGTGTGTTGTTCTGCCAAATAGTTATGCAGATAGTGAGCGTATTTTCTCAATGCTAAAAAAATTCAAACTGAACATAGGTCAGACTTGGCAAATGACACTATATGCTCACTTCTCTGTGCCAAACAAAACCAAAATATGGAGTGTCATGAGTATTGTCCAGACTCATATGTACTGAAAAGGGCAAAATCAGCTTGTGTGGAATATAACAGTGAACTGAAGAAATAAAGTATATTTATCATTAGTTCTTATTGGTAATTGTAGATGTATACAGTGCACATGTCATATATTTGGGCTGAAAATGTCGTTCGCGCAAAATCTCCCCCTCATCTGTTACAGCTGAGGGGGAGATCTCCCTCATTGAAGGTTTCAGAGGTTGGCAAGTATGACTATTATTGGTGAAAAATGGAATATATATGTAAGGCAAAATAAAAAAATACATTTGCTTCTCAGGCCCCTGCCTCATCCCTTTTCTGAGACTTAATTTAACTTTTTTATCCAAGTTTCAAATAAAAAAAAATAAAAATCACCTGCCTCATCACTTTTTGGGCATTTCAGTAATGTAAAAAGATGCCTCATCATGATTTTGAACCAATAAAAATAAAAATCTTCTCCCTCCCTGTCTCATCATTTTTTCAGAAAAATGGCCTGAGAATCTAATCATTATTTTTGTATGGCCTAACAAATACAAATGAAAACAACACAATTAACAGCCAATTAGACCCTTTGTTGTTTTAAATAACTAAAAAGGTGCTATTACAACAGAGACACAAAGAGACAATCACATTTCCCTCAAACTATCCTATGAACTACACTAAATTTTAGGTAAAAATGTTCTTTTTTGCTGTGGAAAAGTTTGTCTTGAGAAATCTCCCACATATAGAAGTTGCAAAGTGGGAGATCTCTCACATTGCGCCCTCATTAGGTTAACCGTTATGAAGAGGATAGATCTTGATACCCAATCTAAACTATGATTCAGAATATTTTGGAAAATATTAATACCATATACCGTATGGCTAAAAAACATATAGGATACTAACTAAAATATGTTATCAGGGCATGCCAAAATTTTTGGCACAATTCAATCTTGACATGAAGAAAAATACATCCAATGTTTAGGATATGATTTTGAAATATGTGCCTTCTATTTTTAGATAGAGTGTCCATGTTTTTCTACCAATACTGACAAAACAACAGAATTGTGCAAATACCCTGAGGTTTGCACTTACAATGAAAGGGGTTAAGTGTCCATTCTGACAACAGTTAAATGGCCAGGAGAATATATTTGCAACTTACCCTTTAATTTCTATTACATAAATGGCTATCCCATTTAGCCAATAGCCTGTTAGTCTTCCTAATAAAAATTACAATTGACACCATAATGTGCAGTAATATTAAACACACAAAACCTATTAAACAAACAATGCAATATAAAAGGGGACGTGCATCCTCCATTACTATCCTGCAAGTGAAAATGAGGCTGGGTAGTCACATTGTCCATAATCATGCACACAAATTTGGACATCTGTCCATAAATTGATCACTTTTCTACTATATTTAATATGTTTTATAAACAGGGAAAGAATTTAGCAGGGGCCTGGTAGCCCATGGCCCCTTAATTTTCACTTGGGCTTCTGAATTGTTTAGTCAGTCCCAGCTGGTTATTGAAAATATTTGGAAATTTGCTTAGCAAACATAGCTCTGGGCTAGCAGAATTATTTTTTGGGCTACTAATTTTAGATTTCAGGGGACCATTTGGCAACCATTTATATATCCTCCTATCCTTGCTAAACTTGCCCCATGCATCATCAGTGCAAGCATAAAGTGAAAAATAGATATTTCATGAAGGAGCACTGTGATAAAATACTACCTCATTTAAGTTAGCCCTAGCTCCATACTAATTACTTTCCTTGTATTCAGAAAATTTTGCACATACACTCTGAATGCAAAAGAAAATTAAAAAAAATTATCTACAGAGGTGGTATGTAACTGCAGCATCATGACAGGTGTATTAAGTATTTTGTAGTAGTATTCTGTATATTCTGTATAGCATAGTGATGTTTTTGACACTGTAACGTGCAAGACACAATAATTGTATTCTTTGACCCCCCCCCTTTTTATGCAGTTGTTCACAGGCCAAGGTCAAGGTCACAAGGTCAACTATTCTAGTACCAACAAAAAGGTCTTGCCACAAGGAATGCACATGCAAAATATGAAAGCCATATCACTTACCATTCAAAAGATATACCCAATGTTAAAGTTTATATTTTTTTCAAAAAGTCCATCACATGTCAAGGTCAAGGTCATGAGGTCCAAAATTTTGGTATTGTTTGAAAGGTCTTGCCACAAGGAATACTCATACAAAATATGAGAGCCTTATCATTTACCATTCAAAAGATATACCCAATGTTAAAGTTTTTTGTGGACAAACAGACAGACAGACCAAAAACTATATGCCCCCTGAAACTTCGTTTCACGGGGGCATAAAAATATTCTCAAATTTAAAGTTAGAAAATCATAAAAGCCCAAGGAACATATTTGTGAATGCAGTAGAAAGGTAACTGGAATGCATGAACTCCAATAATTTTGAATAAAACCAGGTGCGTCAACAGGGTCAGCATCTCCAGCTATGCATGCATCACCCGTCATGTGACTCCTCACAACGAAAATAAGTCTGCACTAAGTTGAGACATGGACAATCCGAAAAGATCCACCAGTTCATGATCTCCTTAATGCAGATATCAGCGGTTCTTCCTCATATCCTTGTCAGAGAAGTTTGGTAGTCATGTGTTAGTTAATAACATACCTCTCTTAGCAAATTCATCATAACTAAAGCATGCTCTGTCATAAATTATTAACTCCCATATGCAGGGGCAGAGGGTATATTACCACTCAAGAATGGGAAGCTGACAATGGCAAAGCTGAAATCATCAAGTTGTTGTAGATCTTGGTTTAAGAAAACAACTTATTTTAAAAATTCACTTGTCAATATGCTGCAGTCTTATCAAGCTGCACTTGTGAAGCACCTCAGTTGGACATAAACTGTCCATTTACTCAAGATTAATTATTGGACTTACATCTTGTTATTTTTCTAGTAACTCTTAATTATTGGACATAAGCCCCTTAATTTGTTCAATAACTCTTAATTATCGGACACAAGGCTCTTAATTGTTCATTAACTTTAAATATTTGAAGGTAAAGCCCTTAATTTGTTCATCAAGTAACTCTTAATTATTGGGTAGAAGGCTCTTATAATTCTTTATTAAATTTTAATATTTGGACGCAAGCCCCTTAATTTGTTCATTTTAAAACTCTTAATTATTGGCAGAAGGCTCTTAATTCTTTATTAAATTTTTATATTTGGGCGTGAGCCCCTGAATTTGTTCATTAACTCTCAATTATTGGACACAAGGCTCTCAATTGTTCATTAAATTTGTAATATTTGGACATAAGCCCCTTAATTTGTTCATTAATTCTAAATTAGTGGACACAAGGCCCTTCATTGTTTATTAACTTTTAAATTTTGGACCTAAGCCTAGGGATGAGTATCGCTGACAAAATTCTGTATCATAATATATCAATATGATGCGAGTGTATTGTGACACGTATCAATACGGCCCAGGGATGGGGTAATTGCAATCATAAATTGCAATTGATTGCAATCAATTACAATTTTTTAAGAAATTAAAAGTAATTGCAATTGAGTTTTATTTCAATTACAAGTATTTGATAATATTTTAATACAATTTGAAAAATTGATGTAATTGCAATTACTTTTCAAATACTTTTCAAATACATTGCCCAAGATGAATCAGTCTGAACAATTTTGAGACAATAAACCAAATTAAGATTAACCTAAGGCCTAAAAAAAAATTAGTTGTGTTTCTAGTTATGGTCCTCTGAAAAATTTGGGTCGGTAGGTCGGATTTATTTTTTATTTTTTAAATTTTTTTTCTTCAGATCGATTTCTTTGTGATTTGCACGATTCCGGTCGCTAATTTAGGATGACCCGGAAAATATACCGTTTCCGTTCCCCAACTAACTTTAACTGGAAGTCGAAAACAATGGCACAAAAACAAAATTTTCTAGGCTTTTCTCTTCGATTTTGATGAGTCAACAGCATTTGATCATATAATTAGCTCAGATATGAACAATAGCTAATGAAATTGTCATATCGCTCTAAAAATCAGCAAAGTTTTACAAACGGGAACGAAAACGTGGTCGGTCAGGCATCCAAACATTTTATTTTTTTGAAGTTGGAATAAAAAAGTTTGAGTCGGGGGTCTAGACTAGGGTCGGTCGGCCAACCAGAAACACAACTATTTTTTTTTAGGCCTAATTAGACATTAGAACCAAAAATTCTAATGTCATTTGATGATTGCTCATTAATGACTTAATGATGAAATATAAAAAACTTGACCATTAGGGAAATAATTTCACCATTAAGTCATTATTTAGCAATCATTAAATGACAAAACAGTAAGTTGCAACAAAATTCTTGACCAAGGAAGGAAATTTTTTCCATAGGTAATTTAATCAAGAGTCGATTGACAATAGAATGCCCTAAAGCAGATTCAAACTTCTACAATAGGTATTGTTTAGATGTAAAGCTTCAGTTCATCTTTCAACAAAGGAGAATTTTTGGTTCATCACCTAACAATACTGGGGTAATATTCTATGTGTATTGCAATAATATAGCATTCATTTCTATTGAAAACTTTTTGTGACCAAAAAATTGCATATAAATATTGTTTTTTGAAGGTATTCTTGGATGCTTTGGGGTATTCTTGAGCAAGCTGCGGAAATGTAGCTGTAAAGGTTCTTTTTAAATTTTGTTATTTGGCAGTCAGCAACTATAAGAAAAATCAGCACATGGACCATAAGAGCAACGGTTCCGCAGCTAATCTTGGGTATTCTTGGATGTTTGTAAATGAACCTCTCATCTTAAGGGAGCTATCATATAACCTGCAGTGCCTATGTTTTTTTTACTAAAAAAATATTTTGATCCAATATTTAATAAAAAAAAGATCTCGTGGTCAAGAAGGTAACCAGAAAAAAATAGTTTGAGGCCGGATTTTTCCAGCGGCACATTAATGTTAACTTTAGAAAAAAATATTTTGACCAATTGCAAAAACAAAGTAATTTTTCCCCCAATGTTTGTGCCTCTGACAAAAAACCATAGCATCCACTGCAAGTTAAATGAGGAGGCCCTAAACACAGTCGTTTGAATTATAGTGACAAAAAGCCTAAAAAGAGAGTCATAACTTTTCATCAAAATATCAAATATTGCTAGATATGTTTTAGTTACCATATAAAAGATTGTTGGTTATGTGTAGATCCCGGGGGGAGGGGAGGGGGGGGCACTTCCTATATACAAGTTGATAGGATGTGCCGCTGGAATAGGTAGCATTTTCAAGCTTTGAAAAGGTTGAGAAAACAATTACAAATATATGATAAGGCCAATAATGTTTACATTACTAATTATATGAAAAGCCCTGACATTTAACACAGCTGCTGATTATGTTATAATATATGTAAGTCAACATGGTAAATCTGTCTAGAAATCTAAGAGACAGGAAACTGATTTGCTCAGCTGCGTGTAAACTGAATCCATCAACAGAATGTCCATTCCAAATAGCTACTCCCGAGGATGGAAGGAGAGCGTCTTCAAGGATAAGGATACAAATACACTATCTTTTGTAACATTACAAAAACAATTGCTAAGCATGACAGATGTAGTTATTTTATTAGACATGTTAGATATGAATCGCCTTAGACATATATTAGATGTCATTTGAATACACGATAAAAAGTTTATCCATTGTTTGATTAATTGTAATATAGGAAAAGGTTATCCTTTTCAATTTGAAATATATGAAAGGGTCTGGATTTTAAATTTTTTATTAAATGATAAGGTAGGGGTATCTTAACCCCAGCGGCAACCCCTATCAAAGCTGTTGGTAAGTGGTCCCCCCGAGGTGTAGATACCCAAGGAGCTAATATTAACGAGAAAGCTCTGCTTTCGAGTTAATTTTATAGCTCCTCCTCTGGGTATCTACACATAACCAATCATTTTTGTATTTAATATACTGTGGAAGTACTTTTATTCGTGGACATAAATTTTCGTGGTTTTCCAAAATTTCACTAGTTTGTGGGTACTTAAATTCGTGGTTTTGTATACTATGAATTAAACCTCTACGAGAAAAAATCAGTTCGTTGAGAACTTAAATTTCGTGGTTTTAGCGAGCCACGAAATCCATGAAAATTGGAACCCCACGAACAATATTAATGTACATCTAACAACTGTAGGACTCAACTTTTGCCTTTTTTATCACTCAATTTTTGCCTTTTCATCACTAAATTTTTGCCTTTTCATCAGTTAAATTTAAATGACTGTTTTACAAATAAGGATAAAATCTCAATAAAGGGCTACGCCGAGTGCAGCATTATACGACCGCAGCATGTCGAATACTGAAATTTGAACATGAGAGCAATTCAAATGAATGAGGACACAGTAAAGATTAAATGGACACAATAAAGAGCTTGAATCAGTTGCAATTTTGGCCCCTTTGACCCCTTGTAGCTCGAAAACGGTAAGAGCAACGCAAAATCTGCTGCCATACTGCTGAAAGCTTACATCAAGAGGAATCCAAAGAAAAAACATTCTATTGAAATCTGATGAAAAATAAAGATTTCACATATTTCGAAAATTTGCAATTTTGGCCCCTTTGACACTTTGTAGCTCGGAAACGGTAAGAGCAACGCAAAATCCGTCGACATATTACTGAAAGCTTATATCAAGAGGAATTCAAAGAAAAAAATCCCATCGAAATCCGATGGAAAATAAAGATTTCACATATTTCAAAAATTTGCAATTTTGGCCCCTTTGACCCCTTGTAGCTTGGAAACAGTAAGAGCTACGCAAAATCCGTTGACATACTACTGAAAGCTTATATCAAAAAAATCCCATCGAAATCCGATGAAAAATAAAAATTTCAGGTAATCAGCAAATTTGCAATTTTGGCCCCGTTCAGCCCCTCATAGCTCGGAAAGGAAACAAGTTACCAAAAATATAAAAGTTGAGCACCATATTAATTTTTCATAAGAAATCTAATGAAAAAAACTGCATCAGAATCGGACAAAAAATGAAAAAAATAGATTTTTGAGATTTCCCCCATTTGGGACCCATTTATCTCATTAACGGTACATGTGACATGAAATCCATTGACATATTTACGATTCCAAATTTCCTAAGGATCACACTGAAAGAAACCCCATCAAAATCCGATAAATAATAAATATTCTACAGCCCAATATATGAAAACACCTAATTTGGCCCTTTTTGGCCCTTTTTAAAAAAAACTGGCGGGGCCACAATACCCAAAACCAATCCCAACCTTCCTTTTGTGACAAGCAACATTATGTTAAAATTTCATAAGGATTGATAAACTAGAACTGAAGTTATCGCACGGAAACGAAGAGTCTACAGACGCTGACGAAGACGCCGACTACGCCGCCAGTATCATACCAATATACGACCTCAAAAATTTTTTTGCGGTCGTATAAAAATATTATACAAATTAGGATAAAATCTCAAAAATATTATCAGGAGAAAATATGATCTTAAGAATCATGAACAAATATACATGATATATATACTGACCATTCAGTAGATATCTTGTAAGGAATATTTGAAACAAAAACAAGAATTTAGATAACAAAATGTAGTTGCTGCATCCATTTCTTGGTGAGAATAAAATACAAATGTATAAACCCCAAATATTTCTGAATAACCAAAGTTAAATCTACAAACAGTGCAGTAATGATACAGCTTTAAAAAATGAGATTGTAGAATAAATGATAAAAAGCCAGCAGGTATATTTAAATCCATGTTATGCTTTGCAACAACTAAAATTTGCTATCAGATAAAAAAGAATAAAGTGCTTACCACATAAAGCACATGGTCCATCTGTCACTTTGGAATGCCTCTGCAGTTTTCAGTACATTTCTTCATCCTGGCAGTCAAAGGTGTTCCGAATGGCAATGTTCATGGAGGGAAAAATTCAAAATGCACAAAGGGGAACAACTCTAGAAAACAAGTCCATATAATGGACAGACTTATTGTTCATAAATTTAGGAGTCAAATTCTTAATATGATTTTCACCTTCTAAAGTGTCTCTAGACAAATTTTTGAAGGAAATTTATGAGCTTACCTCATAAATTTATGTAGCTCTCAAGTCATGGACAGACCAATGTTTTGCCCCTTAAGTCCTATATTTACGCACGGACGGACGGACGGACGGACAGACGGACGGACAGACATAGACTCATTAGAACTATTTATCAGAGAGATGTTTTGCTACTCGATAGGGAAAATGTTGGGGAAACCTTTTTAGCCTACCTTTTAAATTTTCAATATAGACTCTAAGTAGGAGAAATCTACAAAGTGCTGTAACTTTGTTAAGAATTTATGAATCAGTCTGAAAATAGGAGGTGCACAAGTACTTATAGTAACTAACATTCTGACAAAATTTGAAAAGTCAATTCAGAAAGGTTCCCGAGATAAGCTTCGGACAAATTTTCAATATAGACTCTAAGTACGAGAAATCAACAAAGTGCTGTAACTTTGTTAAAAATTTATGAATCAATTTGAAAATAGGAGGTGCACAAGTACTTATAGTTACTAACATTCTGACAAAATTTGAAAAGTCAATTCAGAAAGGTTCCCGAGATAAGCTTCGGACAACTCTAAGTACGAGAAATCTACAAATTGCTGTAACTTTGTTAAAAATTTATGAATCAATCTGAAAGTAAGAGGTGCACAAGCACTTATAGTTACTAACATTCTGACAAAATTTGAAAAGTCAATTCAGA
>MJUU01055247.1:73227-96559 GCA_002080025.1 Modiolus philippinarum | reverse complement strand
GGGGGGGGGGGGGGTATAATTATGTGTATTGGTAGAGTAGGTATCTCCGGCGTCTCCCATCGTGTTACAATACAGAAATAAAAGAAACATATGGATGTGTGCAGTGCTAGAAATGTCGTGAAATGGTCATATTCGACCACCATTATTTGATTTAATGGACTTAACTAAGATATCACGGTAGTGAAATAGTATTACAAGTGTATCAATGCATTTTTCGTCAGGTTCTTTATGAAAATTAAATAAACCCTACACATTTATAGAGTTAACCATACATAAATGAGTAAAAGTAATGAGTAGACCATGCGAGAAAAGGAGAACGCCATGCACAAAAGTTTTAAGTAGAGTCGGAAACTTTATGGGTATAAGTATGAGTGTGAATCATGGATAGAGGTCATCGTTCTCTTCAAGCACCTGCCCTACTCCCCCTCCTCTACCAATATACAGTGAAAACTTAAGTGCCCCTTTCTTCTGCCACCTCCAACTGACTATGATTAACAGCGTACTGTCTCCCAAATCTAAACCCCCATTATCTTTTTTTTCCAACCTCCAACTCTTCTAATAAGCCAGCTGTCATCCCCCTCTTCTGCCACTTATAATTTTACTTGTCCACCCCTTAAAATAACATAATGGTAGTTATTGTAGGAAATTTTCTTTTTATCGAAACGGGATGTAGAATTATATCATAGTCATACTTAATGTTATACACGTTGTGTCATGAGACTTTTTTAACGAATGTAAATTTCCCTACAGTTGTACTTAATACAATATACTTTCAGAATATTGATAGGATGAAAAGTAATTTGTTTCTTCAATACGGAACTTTTGAATCGTGTTCAACCTGGTAACGGATCTATATTTATACGTAAAAAATCAATACATCAATACATTGAGAGGGAATTACTAATTAATGAACACTGTTGAGCTAAGGGTCATTTTCATTTAATCGATTTGTAGCGCTTCAGGTTAATTTTAAGGGGTGTGCATCGTCCTGCTTTGCAGAAATGTTTTCTTTTAATCTTGTCCGTGCTGTCTTGTCCTGATATTTATATAATTATGTTAATGTTTTCACTTAAATTTTTTGTAGGAATTTCGTTGGTTGTAGCAAGGTCTTCTTCCCTAACTGTCACCCTCCCGTCCAACATATATTTACTTATTTTTTTTATTTCATTTAATTTTATTGAATTATACATTTCTTAATTTTAAACAATATTTCTATTCATTCATTAAGTTTCGCATCCGTTGAAGGTTTCATAATTAGTCTCTGTTCCGGTCTCAGGTACCAATAATTATTTTTTATTATGATTGCTTTTCCAGGTAATTGTAGCCAGTGTCTTTCTGGAATCCCATTAGATCTCCCTTTTCGAAGGCTGGATACACCCGTGATTTTGTTGTGGGTAAAAAGTATATACTCTGGTAACGTGGTCGTAAGGATCGATTACCTTGGACGAATCAACCCAAGTTCGTCTTATTTCATAAAAAGGTGTTAAATATATATTATGCTAGACCTATGTCAAATTTGTAAAATTGTGTCCCACCCTTAAACACGGCTATCTGGGAAAGTACAATAAAGTAAATGAGAACAAAGATGTAAAAAAAACAAGGAATTAAAATCACTAAGACTAAGTTTGGTTTGATTTGGTAAATTTTTTTTCAAGGATTGTGTCCCTAAAAGGTCGAATGTTGAAATGTTTTATGTTGGAACTGTAATTAATTTGACCCTGACGGACAGAAGGTTATTGTTTGAGAATCATCAAAAGCAAATGGAAACTAATTTCCTGGAAAACGTTTCCATATGTTTCTTAAGGTAGTTGGGGTGTCTTGGTTTCTGACATAAGATTTTTTTTAATTTGTACAATGAAACTTTGAGCAATATGCTATAAAAATATGCCAAAAAATTTGGGGGTCACAGATATGTCAAAAAAGATACAGAGTTCTGATGATTGGTCAAATTTGGCGTTTTTGCACTATATTTACAATAGAATCATATGGGAAATAGCCCTATACCACAATTCAAGAGCATATTTTTTCTATAAGCAGACATAAATTTTTTTTCCAGACTTTGTTTCTTTATTGGTATACAATAAAAAAGCATAAAAAAGATATCGTCGCATGAGAATTTAAGTGATCTATCTCCATTTTTGAAAAATTTCAGCTGAGGTGGTTTAAAGTACACGTTCTATCTCCATAAAAAATCACAAGGTCCCCTGTGCTGTCATTTAAGAGCTATAAACAGTAATTAAATGATCTATCTCCAAACTGGATTTGAATTCAGTATTAAACTGTGTCAAGTTCTTAACCAATCAATGTTCTCTATTGGTGCCATGTGACAAAAGTTAGCCAATCAGATTAGTATAAACGGTTGAGATTAGCTGTGTCCTGTAATTGTTTCTTTAAAGTAATTTTTCATAAGTTTTAGAGATTATTTTGCAGTAAAAAAGCTAGATCAATGTTTCTTTTATATGTATTCAAGCAAAATTATAATCAAAATAACTTAAGGTTTCTATAATTTGGTGTTATTAGGAGATAAATCATTTTAATTTTCAAGGAAATGTACTGCAAAGCATATAGTTTTTGTATATATGTATTATCAGCATTAATTTAGACAGGAATATTATAAATTTTACATTTTATAACTTAATCTTGAAGTTAGTTTACTTTTGTTAAAGTCAAATATGATTTCAAATTTTTACAAAACTCGAGAGACATACAAATCGATCCTATTAAACCCATATATTTGTTAACTGAAAAGGGGGGTCTGATTATTTTATTCTTAGGTGTAAATCATATATAATTTTACAGTCTCTGGTAGAAGTTTGCTACATAACTTCATAGTAAGCTGAGGTAAACATCATAAAGCGATTCAGCGCCCAAGGTTTTTGTTCAGCAGAGTGAGAAGTAGGTATCTTTCTGAGAAGAAAGTATATATATTCTGTGTAGCTGTTTGCATTAGCAATCATATACTGTAACAGTATAAATTTTGCTTTTTGTAAAATAAACAAACAATATTTCAGTACCTTAATTATTAAAAACAAAAAGCAGTAATGAAGTTTACATATCTTCAAAGTGCATGACCTGTGTACGTAAACTTTGTGTTATGAATTTTATTATCGCCAAATTCTGGGATATTCAGTGTCGTTGACTTTATCTTTCTGTCCGTTTATCATGTTTTCTTTTAACATGCAGTTATTCTAAGATTTTGCATTTATGGTTTTAGTTTTTCAGTTTGAGTCGTTGTCTCTTTGACACCTTCCCCGTTTCCCTTCTTTTTCCTATAAACTTTGCAGATGCGCAATAAGTTTCCCATTCTTGATATTGGTCTTGCTGCAAACAGAAAGACACAAGATCGTCTTTTCAAACACCTGGCATGCGTCACGAACTCCTATTTTTTATTCAGATTTCAGTGAATTCTGTGTAGAATTGTTGCATATATACGGTAGATGTGCAATAAATTAAGCTTTCACAATTTTAATTCTTGTTCCATTTTAACAAGCTTCCATAAAATGTTGAAAATTTTTAGATTTTTATATTTTAGTATATATTATCAGAGCTCTAGCATATAATCTGTTAATTTGCCAGTCATAACTCTGAATCCTAGAATTTAGAAATGTGATTAAAATTTTAACAGTTTCCATGAAACTCTCAAAGACCATGCAATTACATTTTTTACTACCTCATTTGTTCCCAAAGAATCCTTTTTGAAATGCAATGTCGAAGTTATGACAAAGTATGAGATGCAGAAAACAATACATTTATTTGCTTTTCTTTGGAATGAATGAAATGTGATTCGCAATATAGGTATTTTTTGACAGAAAAAAGGTTGTTACCTTTGCCTACCAATTGTTTTATTGCATTCAAAAAAAGGGAAAAAACTGAATGCAATTAATTAGAAAATCGGTTAAAAGTGTAATACGTACTCTAACCTTTTATATGGCGTGTTTAAAGTAAGATTCTGTATATATCGTTCAATTATCACAAGAAATAATTTTTTATTGAATATCCATGTTTGGTTTTTTTTCATATTTTGCTACATTTCCTATTTACATACAAACTAAATGTTAAGTTTTAAACTGTTTTATTTGACATTACATTTTAATACTGAGGAAAAATAAGTAAAATGTTTGAAAAATGTTCTATTTCCAAATGAAAATTTGACTTTTCTAGTTTTCAAAGCTTTATTTCTTTAAAAATGTGGAATTTCTACTCTCGGCAAGACCCCTTTTACCTTCAAACTTAAACCTTGGGTAAGGCTGTCAATGGCTGAAAAGATAACTCCAAAAATTTCAAATCCATTTTCCCAAAAATTGTAGTTTTGTGACATACATCAGTTTAATTCTAATGCGACGATATGTCACGGACCTTTTGAAAAAGTTATTTCATGAAATATAAAGATTTTTTTTAGTTTTTCAAGAAAGGGGAGATAACTTAATTAAAGTAATTTTGGACCCCAAAATAAAAAAAACAACATATATTTTTTTAAATTATCATAAATGCGTTTTGTTAAAATGCTTTAAATGCTTTTGACAAATTCAGAAAAGAATTGGGATCAACTACCTAATATATATAACAAACTCAGAAAATTTGACCTATTCATGGTATTTAAGTATAGAATTATCTCCCTTTGATATAAGTATTTGAATTTTGGGCAGATATGTAATATTATTCGAACAAACTCGAATCTTATTGTTCATTTTTATTTGAATTATTGTATCAAAGACATATAAAATCATTTTTGGAAGAGGCCATTCGAAAGACTATCTTCAGAAAGCAGTAAATTGGATTGTAGTTTATAGAACAGTTTCTAGAAATAATGGAGTTTTGTTTTTAGTGTGTGTGTGTGTGTGTGTGTGTGTATGTGTTTATCTTTTTAATACCTTTATTCATAAATGCACATTTATGCCCAACTGGGCTG
This sequence comes from Modiolus philippinarum, assembly GCA_002080025.1. Taxonomy (NCBI): domain Eukaryota; kingdom Metazoa; phylum Mollusca; class Bivalvia; order Mytilida; family Modiolidae; genus Modiolus; species Modiolus philippinarum. The sequence continues at coordinate 91,650 of MJUU01055247.1, read as the reverse complement.
AAGGCATATAAACAAAACATATGACATAAAGTATATACAAACTATAAAACTATAACATTAGACAATACATACATGTAAAAAGAATGGTATATAGTATAATTATTTAAATTTTGAATATATAAACTACACAGTTAAGAGTCCACTTTTCTCAGTTCTAGTGACTTTTTAATAAAATGAACAACAAACTGTCAAAGCATACTTAAAGATAGTATTTTCTGTAATAATAAAGATTTATCAATATTTAAAATTTCTGGGTAATGATGACAGATTTTTTGTTTTAATTCAAGTTGTAATTTTTTATTGTTTGAACACTCAAAAAAGAAATGATTCTCATCTCCTCTATTTTATTTAAATTGCAAAATTTACATATTCTTTTTTCCCTCTTTATGTTTTTATATCTTCCTCCTTCTATTTATAAAAAGTGATCACTTATTGTCATTTTACATAATATTTTTCTGTTTTCAAATGTACTTTCCAAAATATATTTATCAATTTCATATTTATTTTTAATTTTACTGTATAGGTAGAGTTTATTGTCATTTGTTAAAGAATTTAATTTTTTGAAGAAGATATTTTCATAGTTTTTTTTTAAGTTTTTCTTTTAATTTTTTTGAAAATTTGTTTATTTCTTTTTCATAATTCATATTTGAAAGTTCTGTGGCGTAGCAATATCAAACCACGATCCCCACCGTCGGTCATTGTACAGGCCTAGGGTTGGGATTGGACAAACACGTTTTGATTTTAATTTGCCTATAACATGTGTTTTCATTTAAGAAAATATTTTAATTCAGTTTTAATACTTTTTAAAAGTTGTCTTAAACATTCAAATGCATGTATATTATTTAAACAACTGACTGAAAAATTTCGAATATTTTGTTGAATGACGTGAAACACGTTCTGTATATCTGTACGAGATCATATAGCATAATATGTAATATTTATGTGCAAATAATAATTAATTACTAATATACGGCAAGCAAAATGAACCAAAATTCCTGTTTCCTCAGCAACACTCGACGAGATCAAAATTTCCTGAAGGATTCCTTTGCCAAAAAAGGAGTTTCCCACTGCAAAAGCGAGTTCTAAAGAAAACCAACTTTTGCTGGAGGAAAATTTGATTTAGATTCAGAGACCATTTTCTAAAAAAAAATCTTTGAACAAATTCACGTCTTTTGTTAAAGGTGTAAGAAGAGTAAATAAATTTCCAAAGTGAAAACCGAGGCAAGAACAAAAAAAAAAATCATAAATCTCGAACACATGAAATTATGAGAATCACATACAGGTTGTTTTCAAAACAATACAAACAATATCATTATTTTATATGGCAAAAACAAATGACATACTAGTAATAAAAAACTTTCTAAGAGCTGATGTACTGCAGAACGATCGTGACAGAAATAAGATTGAAATTTGTATGTTAAACAATTTCCAGAATATTGAATAGGTACTTAACTTAAACCTTCCATCCATTCCTGGACATGGGTCGTCAGTGAAGGAATTATATTTCCTTCTGTACTTGGCTAGCATTTCAATCTGCCCCCATGCCTTGTCCTGTTGTTTCCCCTCTTGCTCTGTAGATCTTCCCCGGGAGTTCTTTGGTTGACCTTGTTTTCTTTGTCCTTGAGGGTTCAATCTCAGTGCCTTGTTTACAACGGTGTTTTTTGGCTTTCTGTGATTATGTCCCACCCAGGTTCACTTTCGTTTCTTCATCTGTGTGTCTATTGGGAGTTGGTTTGTCCTTGACCATAGTCCTTCATTTGTCACTTTATCCTGCCATCTGATTCTCAGAATGCTTTTCAAACATCTATTGGTAAATGTTTGGAGTTTGTGAGATAAGGAATGAAGGGATGTGGAGAAAATGCAAACGAGACAAAATCTCTACAAATGAGACAAAATCTCTACAAATACATAGTAAAAATAAGCAATCATACCTCATAGCAAGATCGAGACGGCCCCTAGTACCGGGATCGTCAACAAATATCAACTTAACTGGTTCTCATTTACTTAAATAGCAAAGTGTTCTTAAAATCGCTGTCATCCATCGCCCGACAAAAAGACAAACATCACAAACGATCACAACATTGAAACAACCAAAGAGATGCTGCTTTTGGTATTTGTGTTGTTGTTTTCATTACCCAATTTACAGCTAACAAAAAGAGGAAGGGTGATAGTAAGCATCATTGACCCTCTCCTGTTAGTATGTTGAATGGGGCTGTAAGGGAGTTCTTGTGGATACTTGGCAGGTGATTGGTTCCTACGCCGATCTTATTATCTTTATCGGTTTTTCTGAAACACCATGATGATGTAAGAGTTTCCAAAGTGACGATTTGTCGGTGCTGTAGAAAGCTTTTTCAAAGTCCACAAAAGCATATAAATGATGATGAGTTCCATTCTATGGACTGCTCAATGATCGTTCTAAGTATGGTCATTTGGTCTGTGCAAGATCTATTTTGCCTAAAACAACCTTGTTCATCCCGGTGACATGTGTCAACAGCTGCCTTCATTCTTTCTAGCAGAATTTTGTTCAGGATCGTACTTGGAACAGAAAGTAATGTAATTCCTCTCTAGTTTTTACACTCCTCTAGATCTCCTTTCATTGGTAACTTTACTATATGACCATGCTTACATTCAGTTGCTACATTTTTCTGATCCAAGATTTTTTTCAAGCAGTGTATATAGCATGTCCACTGATATGTTTGTGCCTGTTTTGATGGACTCAACAGGAACGCCATCTGGACTAGCTGATCCTTCAGCTGACTTTTTTTAATAGTTTAATTGTTCTTATAATTTCCTGTTTAGTTGGTTTATTATCACTGATGTCAAGTGTAGTCTCTCTTGGTGTAATGTCTGGTGGGTTTAATGGCATTGGTCGATTAAACAGGTCTTCAAAATGTTCTTTCCATCTGCCCAGTTGTTCCTTTTCATCTGTAAGGACCTTTTCTTGCTTATTTTTGCCGGTTTGTCAGTTATTCGTTTATTCCCTACATGTTTCTCTTGCCTGCAGCTTCTTCTTCTTTAGCTAAGTTTTTTTATAAAGCTTGCTCTTTCTATCTTTTCTAACTGATCTTTTTTTTACCTCTCTTTGTTTCTCATTATATCTTTGTTGAGTTGACGCCTGTATTGCCCTAGATTAACAGTTGTTGAAGGCTGCTTTACAAACTTTTCTCTCTTTTATCTTTGTAAGGGTTTCTAAACTTATCCATTCCTGGTGATGTCTAGTTTTAGTTCTATGGGTTTGCTTTAATGCCCTTACTTGTATAATTATATAATAGCCGACTTCCAGATACTCGGGAAGGATGTAAATATTTGTTTTGAAAAATTATGTCCAAAGGAATACAAACACTGTTTGCTAATATTTAAGCATGTGATTGCTAATGTGGTCATTAAGTACTGAACAAGGCGATAGAATACCAAAGGAACAACGGATTGGTTATTACAAAAAAACATTACAGATACACTTCACTAACCTTTGGTAAGGTTACTATTTATAGAACAGGACAGGAGCACCTAATATATCACTCTACGGTTAATGGGAGTTAACAATGTGAGTAGCTGATTTTTTTGGTGTTTTGTAGTTAAATTTCAGTATGTTTGCTGCTGCTAGTGTTATTTTTTTCTCAGTGTCTCGCTTTTGTTTTGAAAGATCTTTTGGTTGCTGATTGATAAATGTTATTGCAAAATAAACGAAATTTCAAACAAAACCTATAGAGAGCATACACGGTCATGACAATCAGGGCCGTTACTAGCTGAGACCAAAAAAGGCGAGGTAATGCTAGAGACTGGTAAATAAGACGCGGAAAATAGACCGTGTGACACTGTGCTCTTTATAGGTTTTGTTTTAAACTACGTTTGTTTTGCAATAACGTCCATTGGTCTATGATTAATGATCCTGATAAAAAACATTAACAAAATTTAAAAAGAATAATTCTAATATGGGAACAATGGAAACCATGACGACTAGCCATATGAAAATCTCCAATAACATAATGAGCGACTTCACAACAGTCTTTACGCTGAAATTGATGACGTCACAATGTGTTTCGTGCACAAAAACGTCAGTAATTCTGAAGCAATGGCTGTCGTTACCGTGTACACTATAGGTCCGCTCAGATCATGAAATGTCATATTAGAATCGAAATAATTCATGTTCTCCATTGGTTTGTAGTCGATTTACATATGGGTGGCCATTATTTTCGTTTATTTTACCCCTCGCTACGCTCTGGGTAAAATATTAACGAAAATAATGGCCAACCATATGTAAATCTCCAACAAACCACCGGCGCCCATGAATTTTTTCTTAAATAATCCATAAACAAAACTAGTGTCGCTTGGGAAACAATTTCTTTACGCATATATACAAATGATGGTCCTCTTTGTTAATCCCATTCCTTACATTTTTTAGACATGATGAGAGATGAGTAGGTGGTCCTAAAAAGATACTAGCTATATGGATGAATTAACGCTTAGAATATTTTAAAAGTACTTATAGTACTCTCCCGTTTTAACATCCAATCCTCATACTCCCTTCTCTGATTTTTCAGAGACATCAACATGATTTTATACATCAGTCTAGATTTTCAAATCTTCATGCCTTCATCAATAATGGTCATAATTATAAATAATAAGTTTATTATGAAAATTTCTTACATTATCCGTTTATTTCATTGGACAATCGGCATTTGTTAATTTCCACTAATGTTTTACTAGCTCCTCCCATCCTTAGCAACGTGTGTAAATCATTAGCAATGGGTGTTTATGTAGGTTAGACTCTACTAAATGACCAATCAGCTGCTGGCATAGTCAAAAATAGTACTTATATAAACAAAGCCATGCTACTTTCGCTTTGGATATAACTGTCAATATTGACAATATCCGAGTTCTTAAACGCTCTTGTGATCATGAAACACTTCCGGATTGACAAGCATTTTGAATCAGCCAGCCTCATTGCATGGGAAAAAATACTGAAGCCTCATCAATGATGACACGTATGCCCAAGGATATGAAAGGGAAAATTGGTCATTTGCATACCCCAGTTAAATGAGGCGATAGAAATTTCTTATTAGACTTTAAAGTTGGGTCATCGTTTGGATATGTTACTTGGCATACGTGCCATTTTGAGAAAATCGTATCGCCGCATTAAGTGAACTTCAGGTAATTATGAAAATTCACAAAACGTTATAATGGCTGCCTAGCTGCCTATGGAGTCTGACCTGTATAAATTATTCTCCACTCCGATCGATATGTACAGATTCTTATTTTCTCCTCACTTTTGTTGTTGACAACAATGATTATTTAAAGCTGATTTAGTTAGAAGAATAACGTTGTCACACATTTAATTCTGAACCAAAACTATTGACCACTTCTATATATTTCCAAAACCAAGCTTTAGTATGGTCCAAAAGGGGAGCGGGGAGGGGATTGCAATCTCCAATTGACCTTTTTTCATTTAAATTGTCGTTTGAGATCCTGTAATCGTTATTGTAGATGGGCCGCTTTTGAAGAATTCTTATAAGTTGATGTCATACATAATCATTCTGGAAGGCCATTCCAATCAGAAATAGTTCTGGGAAAAAGAATATTTATGTAATGTCTTTATTTGAATATATTTAGGAAAAAGAAAGGAAACGGGGCCTGTGTCAAAGAGACAACGCCCCAAAGGGGAGCAATAACAACTAAAAGCCACACCAAGCTTCAATTCTTTGTCTGAATTTGTGACCCCTCCCANCCCCCCCCCCCGAGTCCGCCTGCCAGATTTAGACAACAGGTCTTTTGGAACTTCAACAAACCACACTTAATTTTATATATTAATGTTAATCCTGACCTTTTCCGTCCACTTTAAAGACTTTTCCATTTTAAATTTTAAATCTTGAATCGATATTTCCAATTCAAATGTTCAAAACACCACTTTAGAATAAATATACATCCTGAAATATGCAGTAGATACCATCGCACCTTACTTGACTCGGGTATTTCAACTTTCATTAGATCAAGGAATTATACCAGATGAATGGTGAAAGGCAAACATAGTGCCGATATACTAGTATAAGAAAGGGGAGAAGATACTGCAAAACTCCGGGATGATATCACTTCACTTGAGGCTTGGGAGCATAAGTGGCAGATGTGCTTCCACCCGGAAAAGTGTACGGTCATCAGAATCACCAACAAACGTCAGCCCCTGCAAACCAAGTACAAACTCCATTGACATCAACTAGAACAGTTCCAACGAAGAGCAGCCCGCTTTGTTTACAACCAATATAATAATAACTCATCGGGATGTGTTACCTCTCTCCTTAAACAACTTGAATGGGATATACTGCGAGATAGAAGGACACAACATGATGTGCTGTAAGATCCGACACAATCTGGTGGGCATCAACCCAGATCTTTACTAAATCCCAGGAGACAACAGAACAAGAGGGGGACACAGATACAGACAACACAGAGCCAATAAAGAAGTGTATAACAACTCCTTCTTTCCTCGATCTATCAGAGAGTGGAATTATCTACCAGAGACAGTGACTGCAGCGCCAACTTTGGATGAGTTCAGGCCAAGATTAGCCATTGTGCCCTGCTCTCAATTACTGCACCACTGAATTCCAGCTCACCATATATAAATATAAATAGGTAAATTTGTACAGTTTGGTTTTATTGTCCCAAAGCCTCCTGTTTTTAACCGAGCTGGAGATTATTAACACTCATGGGACTTTTGAAGTAAAACATCAATTCATCAATACATTGAGAGGTTTGTTGTGATTGATATGGGGTGATACTCTATAAAGTTTATATATACAGTAGAGTAGAGCTGCCAATTTCTATAAATTTTATATTTCTCTGAGTATGATAAATTCCCTTGGATGAAGATGTTAGTTCGCTTAAAACACTCGGTGAAAAATTATCACTCTCGACGTTGTCTCGGGTGATAATTTCTACCTCGTGTTATTCTAACCTAACCGTGACCTTATTCAAGGACATTGTTATGTGAACTCGTTACTTTATTTCTGTTTACTGAGAAATCTGTTGAGTAATTTGTATGGGCCAAAATGTTCATGTTATCATTGACTACAATAACATATTTAATTTCTAGAATATTTTCATCTTCTACATATTGTATTAGTATTACAAGTCACTTCCGGTTGATCAAAATGGATGTTTTTTGAAATGTCACCGAATATAAAATACTAGTAGTTAATCCTTTGTCTGAGTTTATCAAGTAGTGAGATAAAATTACATGATAAATAGTGAGATAAAATTACATGATAAATAGTGAGAATATATAGTACTCATCTATCCATTGAACTATAAAATTGGTATCGATTTGCCAAAATTCGTGAAGATATCAGGTCAGGTAGTCTCTGTTTACATCACACAACTCCCGCCATAATTATGCCACCAAAAGTTAATCAAACCCGTACATCTAGCCTTAATAGAACAGGCTCACAATCACAAAGTAAAACCAAAACAGATAAAACTAAAGAGGTTTGGACATGTCAATCTTGCAAAGTAGATTTCACTCAAGAAACTGATAGAACTATCCAGTACGAGTACTGTGAGAAATGTTAATGCATAGTATGTCTAGATTTGACCCCAGAACAATATGATGTTTACACAAATCCTTCATTACATTGGTTCTGCCATGTCTGTGAAGACAAAGTTATGAAAAACATTCGCACTGACCGTGAAATCGAGACGCGATGCGCGGCATTTTTGCAGGCAATGTAGAAGCGAGTTTGTCAGCTAGAAACAGAAATGACAAATAAGGTAGATTCTGATAAGGTAAAGGAAATTGCGAAAGAATCGATCAAAGAGTCGGTAGTTGGTGCACATCAAACAAAACTCACTGACCAGAGATAAAAGAAACGCTTAGTTTGAGAGAAAAGAACATTTTAATTCATTGGGCAAAAGAATGCAAGGATGATGACAGTTCAATCCGTTATCAAAGCGATACTGAATTTGTCAAGAATTTAAAGACCTTCCTAGAAGTGGATGATAATATTGTCAATTTTACTAGAATTGGTAAACGACCTGAAACAAAAGATGATAATGAAGAACTAAAAGCCAGACCCATTAAAGTTGTTTGGTCCGATGCCGATTCAAAACGCTCATTAATGAAAAACTTAACTCGCCTGAAGGACATAGAAGATGATAGTCCATATCTTGGGAGAAGTATATCACATGACATGACAAAAGATTAGAAGGAAAGTTACAAAAAGAAATACCTAGAGGCTAAAGCCAAAAATGATAAAGACACGACGGGGAAATACCGGTACCTAGTGAGGGCCCCCCATGGGCTAGGAGAACCGTAATGGTACCAAAACAACCATAAAGTTACGTGATAGAGACACTGTACAAAGGAATGTAAATACGTTATTTTATAGTTATGTTGGTGGAAATAATTTTAACGGCAATATGGTTCCTATGGGCCAGGAGAACCGTAAGGGTACCAAAACAACCATAAAGATAAGTGATAGAGACACTGTACAAAGAAATGCAAATACGTTATTTGATAGTTATGTTGGTGGAAAGAATTTAACGGCAATATGGTTTCCGAAACCAGAGTTATAAATCATTGTGAAATTAATGAATTAACATGCATTTATACTAATGCAGACAGTTTCATGAACAAGTACGATGAATTTAAACTCCGTTTTATGAGTGACGATGAATTAGCACCAGATGTAATTATGATAACCGAGGTCCTACCGAAGAACTCTAGATATAAACTAAACAGGGCTGAATTGTCATTGACTGGTTATGAGATAGTTTCCCACCAGGGAAAGGGCGAGGAATCCTGATATATGTAAAACAGAAACTGAAAGCAGTAGAGGTTAAAATAGAATCCAATTTTAAAGAGCATGTATGGATTAAGATAAACTTCAGTTCTTATAGGCTGTATATACAAAAGCCCCTCATCTGATGAGACAAACTTAGCGGAACTGAATGAGCTACTTATGAAAGTCAGTAAACTTGAAGATAAATTCAGCCATATAACTGGAGATTTTAATTTTCCTAAAAAAGATTGGTCGGAATGGAGTGGGAAAGATGAAATAGACTTGGTAGAGATGTATGCTTTTTATTTTTCTTAGATATGGTGTACTTGTACATGAGATAATATCTTAATTTATGTAAATTCTAAAACCGAAGAATTAACCCCCTCCATCGTAGTTTGGTCCTTAGCTAAATTTGATTTACTGATTATTTGGATTTCGTTTGGTTTTATGCATTGTAAACATTTTTGGAAATGATTGATTTCCTTTGTTTGGGTTCTAGTGCTGCTGATGAGGAATTAATTTCCGAAATGGCCATACAGCTCATTAAAATTATTGCAGTTGGAGCTAACATATGTGTTAAGGTCTCATGTTCATTTACTCCATATCCCTACGTAAAATATTGAAATTTATTGAATGTATCCGTGATTGCTATTTTGACTAGCTGGTTGATAAACCTACAAAATACCGGATAAACCAGGAACCATCAGTACTTGATCTTATAATGGTAAATGACAATAACCGCGTTTCAAAAATCTTGTACGATAACCCAGTTGGATCTAATGATCACTGCGTTCTGAAATTCAGTTATCACTGTTATATAGACTATGACTCAATTATTAGCGAGAAATACAACTACTTCAAAGGTGATTATGAAAAAATAAGGAAAGAACTAGATATAGATTGGCACAAGTTTTTGACTGGTAAATGTACAGAGGACATGATAAAAATATTTATGGAGAAACTTACGGATGGTATGGGCAAGTGTATTCCAAAAAGCAAACCATGCACGTAATAAAAAAGGTAAAATGCCGTTGTCGAGTGAAGCAGTCAATGACAAGTGCATTAAAAGGAAACATAGACTATGGACCCGCTATATGGAAACTCGAAACAGCAAACACTATTGGGATTATTGCAAGGCTAGGAATAAAGTGAAATCTGTAACTAGGAATGAAAGAAAAAGAAGAGAAAAAGAGATAGCTGAAACTGCCAAATCTAATTGCAAAAAATTCTAGAAGTATGTCAACTCTAAATGCAAAACTGTTTCGGGTATATCAGAACTACGCACTGAAGATGAAGGAACTCCGTTTGTTGCTACAACAGATCATGACAAGGCTGAAGTACTTGCTGAATTTTTCAGCAGCGTATTTACGTCAGAAACTGATAACCCAGTGGACACTGGAAAGAGTTACTGTGTCGAGCCATCATCTGATGCACCGATTATTGTAAAAGATGTTTATAAAATTCTGAAACAACTAAACACATCAAAATCACCTGGTCCCGACCAAGTACACCCAAAAGTTTTGTTAGAGTTGGCAGATTTATCGATTCGCCATTATGCATGATATTCAATGAGAGCTTTAACAGCGGTGTCGTGCCACAACAATGGAAAATTGGTTAGATATCAGCACTATTCAAAAAGGGGGATAAAACGTCACCGTCCAATTAACGACAAGTAATTCTCACCAGCGTAATATGCAAAGTTATTGAAAAACTTGTTCGCAAGAAGATAGTCGACCACATGAACACTCAAAACCTTTTTAGTAATAAACAGTTTGGATTTATTGGTGGCAGATCTACGTGGCTTCAACTATTAAAGGTTCTTGATAGATGGACACAAATCCTGGATGAAGGAGGAACAGTACATTCAATCTATATGGACTTTATGAAAGCTTTCGATAAGGTCCCTCACAAGCGCCTTATATTGAAGCTAAAACAGTATGACATCAGTAACAAAACTTGTCGTTGGATTCAGAACTTCCTGTGTGATAGAAAACAACGTGTTAATATACATGGAAACTACTCAAAATGGCATGAAGTCACAAGTGGGACCGATACTTTTTGTTATTTTTATCAACGACTTACCGGAATGTGTATTATCAGAAGTATTTCTGTTCGCTGATGCACCAAATTGTTTAGAGACATTAAAACTGAGGATGACGTTGAACTTGTACATGATTTAGTACAACATGATTTAGACAACCTCTTTGACTGGAGCGTTGAATCATTGGGATGTTACGCTTCCACCCAGACAAATTTAAAGTACTGAAAATATACAACAAGTGGAAAGAATGTGATGGTTACACGTATACTATGAAGAAATACGATGGTACTATAACAACTCTAGAAGTAATTGACATGGAAAAAGATATAGGGGTTAACATCGATAGTCACTCATTATTCGATAAGCACATGCAGATCCAGGTCAACAAGACAAACCAAATAGTTGGTATCATTCGGCGGACATTCTGCTCGTTAGATTACAAATCATTCTGTTTATTATTTAAGGCGTTAGTACGACCACATGTAGAATATGCGAACAGTGTATGGAGTCCTTAAAAAAATAAAGACATTGAATCAATCGAGAATGTACAAAGAAGAGCGACTAAGATGCTACCACACTTGTCAGAGAAATCTTATCAGGAAAGACTGGAAATACTAAAACTACCAACACTGAAATTCAGACGCTTACGCGGAGACATGATAGAAACATTTAAGATACTAGCAGGGATTTATGATGAACACAGAAGGAATATTCACGTTGAATAGGAATACCACAAGAGGACACAGTATGAGAGTAGTAAAACAGAGATGCAAACTTGATATCCACAAATCGTGTAGCCGATACATGGAACAGCCTACCTGATCATGTTGTATCAACCACCAAAGTGAAAACATTTGAAAACAGACTAGACAGCTTTTGGAAGAACCATCCTTTAAAATATGTCAGACTACTTCAATCAAGAAGAAATTAGCAACATCTTGACAGCATTACAAGACATAGAAGTCAAACCCCCTGCTATTACACCAGAAGAATTTAAGGCCTCGATGGAGGAATACAGGAACACAGATGATGAGGAATATGGATTTAGACCCACAATTTCACCATTCTTTGGAAGTTCAAAATCAAGTTCCAACTTTGACATTTGGCGTTATGAAGTGAAATGCTTGATTGTCCAGAAATACACACATGATATCATAAAGGAAGCGATTAGACACTCTTTGAGAGGAGAAGCCAAACACACCATCAAAAGATTAGGACCAGAGGCCACCATTGATGATATTGTTGAGCGTATGGACAGTATCTATGGCTCTGTTGAACCCAAAGAAGCATTACTTGGTCAATTTTATACATCACGTCAGGAGGAATACGAAGATGTAGCTGCATGGGGATGCCGCCTTGAAGACATCTTGAATAAGACACGACTGAATGGAAAGGTCAAGGCTGAAGATACCAACGACATTCTTTGAAGGACTTAGGCCTGCATTGAAAGACATTTCAAGGTACAAGAAAGACACCATCAAGGACTTTGATGTTTTACTGAAAGCCATCAGGATGATAGAACAGGAGCACAATCTGCGTATTTATTGAAATAGAATGTGCTGATGGACAACAACTGCCTTACTTGGGATATATTGATGCCAACTTGAAGTTTCCAAATTTCCCATCTGAATCCACCCCAGCTTTGTTTTTAGTTGTACCTACCAGCAAGTACCATTCTACTGCACCAATTTTACTTGGAACTAATGTCCTATTTATGTACACATGGTAATTTAATAATATTGTTATTTTTGAAAGTTTAGAAGTGTAATACCTTTTGAAATACAGAAAACATTTTGGTATAGACAAATTTAGTATTATTCCAACCACACTGGTATGATATAGTTGTTTTCATATACATGTTTATATGTTTTCAATACTGACTGTGATCTGTATATTTATTAATAGCAAATTGTTATATATTGCTATTATTATAGTTCAGGGTAATTTGTATCAGAGGCATATAATTACATGTCTCTGTTTGTATGCTGTAGTGTAATTAATAAAAGTTCAGAACCCTAGATGGACTCGTGGTTATTAATGCCTCATCAGAGCCCCCATTACATGACTATACAGCCATATTGGTAATATCTGTAGAAAGGCTGCTCAACAACTCTGTGTTCTCAAGCATCTTGGCCCTTATTTATCTAGGTTAAACAAAATTACTATTTTCCATACTTTAATTTTAAGTTATTTTAATTTTTGCCCTTTGGCTTGGCATTTTTGTTCGGAAACTAATACAAAAAATGTAGAAAAATGTGCAAGAACGAGCACTTCGTTTCGTTTATGACAATTATCCTCTGTCATATCTTGAACTTCTACAGAAAGCTGGGCTGCCTACTCTACAGAAAGCTGGGCTGCCTACTCTACAGAAAGCTGGGCTGCCTACTCTACAGATTCGCCGCATTAGAACTATGGCATTGGAAACATTATCTATCTCCCTTTTGTTTAAGTAATTTGGTTAATAAAAAACACTCAAATTATTCTTTCAGGTACAGGAACCTAGGGTAAGAACTTCATCTTTTGGCAAAAAAATCGTTTCGCTATGCAGCTCCAGTTTTCAGGACTGAAAACAGCTTTTCCCAGTTTAAAGCTTACTTTAGTCCTGGAATGGATCAGAGTGCAAATGCAGTCGTGTACTCGAATAGTGCTTAGCTTTATTTTTATTTTGAAGCTAGTTTTTAGTTTGTTTTATTTTGCAAAATGCTTTAAATGTCATTACTTTTTCATTTCATCTTTTGTGTTTTAATTACTTTGTGCATGCTTTGTTTGCTTTTGTTTTTTATGTTATGTATATGTTAGGTGAAAAGCTCAACAGAGCTTATGTTATTGATGTTTCACTTACGCCGAATTTAAATAAAGTTTTCTATGTCTGTCTATGTCATCAGAGTGACAAAGTTACCACACAAATGGAGACTACAGAGATGAATACACAGGAGCAGCAGCTCCTTCGTTCATAACGAACGTAGGTAAACCTAGGTAGGTAATAAGATCTTATAAATATTTTGCCGGTCTGCAAAGTGAACTTCCCGGATTCATTTCATCTCCTACATAACCGATTTGTATTGTAATTGTTTCTGATCTTCCGGTGTGGTGTCTGGATGAAATCTGACGATCTTTCCTTTAGGTATTTTACAGGCTATATCTTGATTCAATCCCCTACAGACTAGATTGAATCAATGTATATTACACTGTTATTTCAACAAAAGAATAAAAGAAAGATTTCATTTTGCAATACTGTGCTGATGAAGTACATTCAGTAATACTGATCTTGAATCTATCCAATGTTCAAGGGTACACGAATTTTAACGGAATAAAGCGTATTGAATAATTCATTTTCATATTATTTGATGTACTTTATTTCGTAAAATACGGGACAGATTAAACAGTATGGTAGAGTGTAATTTATAGAAGTGTCATAGATTCAAGAACAGTATATAAGAGCGTGATGTTTAGAAAAGTTTTTTTTAAACACGGGACAGGTTAATCAGTATATGAAGGTGCAATCTAAAGAATGTTTTGTTAAAATACTGGATAGATTCAAGAACAGTATAAATAAGACCGCGATCTTTAAATCAGTGTATTTCAAAAACACGTGATAGATTCAAGAACAGTAGGAGTGCGATCTTTAGAAGTGTTTTTTTTAAAACATGGGACAGTTAAACAGTATATGAAGGTGCAATCTAAAGAAGATTCTTTAAAGTATGGGATAGATTCAAGAACAGTATATATGCGCGATTTATAGAAAAGTGTCTTTAAAAGCAAATTAGGACAAATTAAATAATATATGAAGGTGCAATCTAAAGAATTTTCTTTTAGAATATGGGATAGATTCAAGAACAGTATATAAGAGCGCGCTCTTTAGAACAAGGTCTTCAAAAACACGGGATAGATTCAAGAACAGTATATAAGAGTGTGATCTCTAGAAGCATCATTTATAAAACATGGGATAGATTCAAGAACAGTATATTAGAGCGCCATCTTCAGAAAAGTGTTTTATTTAAAACACGGGACAGGTTAAACACTATATTAGGGTGCGATCTATAGAAGTGTCCTTTCAAAGAAGGGACAAATATAAGAGCATGCTCTTTAGAACAAGGTCTTCAAAAACACGGGATAGATTCAAGAACAGTATATAAGAGCCTGATCTCTAGAAGCATCATTTATAAAACATGGGATAGATTCAAGAACAGTATATTAGAGCGCCATCTTCAGGAAAGTGTTTTATTTAAAACACGGGACAGGTTAAACACTTTATTAGGGTGCGACCTATAGAAGTGTCTTTTCAAAGAAGGGACAAACTCAAGAACAGTATATAAGCATGATAAGAGCGCGATCTTTAGAACAGTGTCTTTGCCTTTTTAATGGTATTAAAACATTGAATGCTATTAGCCTACATTCTGAAAGGGTTTTCTTTGGGGACAATACATTGTACATAGACATGATAGATAAAAAGGGGATTAGAATATTTTTTAGGGGAAAGAAAAGAAAATGTGCAAGTTTGATATAATATTTATAATCAATGATGACAATGGTTTGAAGGGATAGTATAAACTGTACCGTAAATGAAGAGTATTTTACATTATAAAGTAATCATTTATGAAAGGTTAAACATTTGTTTGTATGGTTTGTGGACTTAACCACCCAGGGCAACTATAGTTTTTCCTATACATGAATGAGCTTTAGTCGGTCGGAGATAAATTTTCCGACTGTTTTGTTCGAGTTGGGGTGAACTAATTCGCGCCAACCCACCCGTATCGACCCATTGTTTCACAGAATAAAATGTATTTTCAATCCTCAAACTGTGTTCGATTATTCACTTTCCAAATTCTTTCTTGAATCTGTTCCTTGTTATGATCATATTTTATCGTGTTACTTTCTCGAATTTATCACATGGATCTGTTTCCGCAGTTTAGAATTTAAGTATTTTACGGAATAAAGCAGATAATATATTTAAAGTAAAAGTGAATATTGGAGAAGTGTCTTGACAAATTGAGATTTGTCTTTATATATATATACTGTTCTTGAATTTATCACTGAATGTGTTTATGTATTTTGATCTGCACGGGAATCATTTCAGATCAATTCCGGGTATTTTACGGAATAAAGCATATTATATATTTAAAGTAAAAGTACAAAGGAATAAGTGAATACCTTGTTATGCTTTATTCCATTATTTGAGAATTGTATGGACAAATCAGTGTGGTTTATCTGATATACTGCTCTTGAATTTATCCCATGGATGTGTTTTGATGTACATGGGAAAGATTGCCATATCAGTTCCAGGTATTTTACGGAATAAAACACATCATACAAAAAAAGTCACCGCCGTGCGCGGTCCCGGTTTTTGAATAGGCCCGCAGCATCCTTTGAGCTTGGAGTATTAGTCTTCCTAACAGAGGACCCCGAGGGACACCCGGGATATAGAAATAGGACCTAGTATCTCCGGCTTGCGGGGTGTGACCCCTCCTTAATGGAGGCTGACCCCGAGGGTCCCGGGATATAGAAATAGGACCCATTCCGTCGTTGTGTGGGATTGATAAATACACAATCCATCTTTCGGATGGGATGTAAACTCAGGTCCACGTGTTGGAAGAAACGCCACGCTTCCTGCACGTTAAAGAACCCTTGTAGAAAGCTCTTTTTGGGGGGGTCCGTAGGTGATCGGCTACAAGGCTAAATTCCCCGCCCTTGACGTTTTCACCCTACTTTTCCAGCGGCAGTCAGAATTTCCTGTCCCATGGCCCTTTCCATACCCCAAAGTGATTATTTATTAACAAACTTGTTCTCGTCTTGATATAGCTGAAATATTGCTGAATATTCAATCAATCAAAAAAAGTCATGAAGAAAAGTACAAATTAAAGATATAACAAAAAACAAAACTAAATTTTGCGCTTTATTCCGTTAAAAATGTACGAATATGAAATAAAATCTTTCCTTTATTCACAATCCAACAGCGCCATCTTTCAATAGAGAGACTAATCTATCTCGTTTTTGAGACACACGGGACAGAATCTAGATATAGCCATTTTACTAGGAAAAACCTGGATGATTTGCAAATAAAGTAGAAAATATCTTTCAAAAGAACTGAAGTAAGGAAAAATACACTTTATTTGTAAATTCCATGCAAAAATTGAGCATTGAGAGATCTCCTTCTTTTCTTCTGGTGTCGGGTGTGTTTGGACAGTTACATTAGGGGTGCGCTTGGTTGGGCAGTTCTGCACATGTTCTTTCTGTTCCAGTTCCAGTGACCAATTGAACGAAAAGGAACACAAGAATAATTTGGTCAAATCAGTTTAGATCAAGATGTAGACAGGAATAAAAGCCCTGTCCTTGATAAACTGGATTTTTCTATGTATCATGTGCGTTTTTGTCACATGTACATTCACTCCGTATCCTTTCATTTTTAGCTCACCTGGACTAAAAGGCCATGTGAGCTTTTGCCATCACTCTGCAGCCGTCGTCTGTTGTCTGTCTGTCCATCAACAATTTCAAAAATCTTCTCCTCTGAAACCGCTAGGCCAAATGTAACCAAACTTGACATGAATCATCACCAGGGTATGGCTTCTCAAAATTGTGTTCGATTAGTCCGCTGGTCAAACAACATGGCCTCCATTGCTAAAAATAGAACATGGGGGTAAATTGCAGTTTTTGGCTAATATCTCGAAATCAAAAATCTGACATGGGATGAAAATGATCAGCATGATGAGATCTACCCACTGTGCAATTTTGAAGAAAATCTGAAAATCCATCTCGGGAGTTATAGCCCCTTTTCCGTTAAATTTTCAAAATGTTTGCATTTTTAGCTCACCTGGCCTAAAAGGCCATGTGAGCTATTACCATCACTTGGCGTCCTTCGGTGTCTGTCGTCCGTCCTTCCGTCGTAAACTTTTTCAAAAATCTTCTCCTCTGAAACCACTGGGCCAATTTTAACCAAACTTGGTCTGAATCATTACCAGGGTATCTAGAATCAAAATTGTGTTCGATTAGTCCAAGGACCAAACAACATTGCTGCTGTTACTAAAAATAGCACATAGGGGTAAATTGCTGTTTTTGGCAAATAACTCGAAAACCGTTACAGATATCAAAAATCTGACATGGGTTAAAAGTGATCAACATGGCAAGATCTACCCGCCCTGCAATTTTGAAGAAAATCTGATTACCAGTTTTGGAGTTATTGCCCTTTTTCCGGAAATTTTTCAAAATTTTTATATTTTTTATTTTTTATCAAAGAAACTATAGCAGATAGAGGTCAACTTTAAATAGCAAAAGTGTTCAGCATATCAAGATCTAACAGCCCTGAAATTTTGGAGAAAATCCAAAACCCTTGTAGGAGTTATTGCCCTTTTTTCACAGAATTTTCATATTTTTTGTCTTTTATTTCCAAAACTATAGAAGGTGAAGGTTAAGTGTAAATTGATAAAATGTTTGCCATGCTGTGCTGACTTCAAAAGTGGTGTTGAAAATCCTTCTGTGACGGCCATTTTCAAAATGGCCACCCCCACCCCCCAAAAAAGGCGGGAAAAATTCAACATTGTTCAATTTCAATAAAATTTGGTTTCCAAATAGATATTGATGTTGCGACTTCAAAACCAGTGTTGAAATTTGTTTGTTGAC
>MJUU01055247.1:60857-72915 GCA_002080025.1 Modiolus philippinarum | reverse complement strand
GTTTCCAAATAGATATTGATGTTGCGACATTAAAACCGGTGTTGAAAATTGTTAATTGACCGTCATTTTCAAAATGGCCGCCAAAAAAAGACGGGAAAATTCAACATTGTCAGATTTCAATGTCATTTGGTTTCCTAATTGGTCTTGAAGTCATAACTTCAAAACTGATGTTAAAAATTGTTCGTTGACCGCCTTTTTCAACATGGCCTCCAAAAAAGGCGGGAAAATTCAATTTAGTACGATTTCAATGAAATTTGATTTAGAAGTCGATATTGATGTTGCGACTTCAAAACCGATGTTGAAAATTGTTTGTTGACTGCCATTTACAAAATGGCATCTCGAGTCTTCTCGACTTCAAAACTGGTGTTGAAAGTGGTCCTTAGCAAGAACGTTTTTTGTCAAAAAAGCCCAACAAAGAAATATAGTAAAACATGATCAGACTTTAAAAACAGTTCAAGATATTGGAGGTGTTTGAGCTACAAAAGTTTGAGAAACTGAAGATCAACTGTATAACTTACAATGTTACCATGATTGTGGCAACTGAGTGAAAGCCAGGTGAGCGATACAGGCTCCTGGGAGCCTCTGGTTCCTAGATATTAGGTATAACATACCAGGAGTGGTTTTCGTTTAAATTTCAATGAAATCTACCATAAGTGTAAAGGGGTGGGGTACCAGTGTAAACCAGTGTACAGTTAATAAGTACATGTAGCTATAAACTGTATCCACGTACACTAATGGTAACCGTCATCGAAATATAAAGGAAAACCAGTCTTGGTACCTAATATGACAATAGGAACAACCTATGGAAGGGCGTCAAGAGGAAAGTCACACTTCATAAATTCGGGAAGGTCACAATTAATTTGAAAATGTCATATTTCATAAGTTCAGGAATGTCACAATTAATATTCTATTAATATTGCATTTCATAAGTTAAGGATCGTCATACTTAATTTTGTAAAACCTACAATGACCCCTAATGTTGTCTGCTACATGTTATACCATTGGTCATTTTTGGATACGAAGATAAAGCTATCTAAATTTTAATATCAATACAGTAGGTTGTATTCAAAAGGTTTTACAGTGAAAAATATTGCTTTTTTATCTACTTAATATTTTTATTCTGCACACCTTCTCAACTATCTGCTAAAACAAAATTAAGTTGCAGTATATACGAAACAACAGAAAAACCAGGCAGATTTTCTTGCAATCTCCGAAACAGAGGTGCATAGCTCTTCCTACGTCAGATATCACCTCTGCCACACCGGAAGGAGAGATTCCTCTCCGATTTTCATGACGGCACAGTGTGAAATACGTCAGGATGTTTAAAACGTCACTGTAAAAAGGGCGTGGTAAATCCAATATGGAGGACAAGGTGTGGCAGAGGTGATAATCTGACGTAGGAAGAGCTATGCACCTCTGTTTCGGAGATTGATTTTCTTGATCAGTGTATCAAGTCCTGTCATTAAAAACAACCTTTCTACATATAGAAAGGCTTGATGCCCTTTATTATCCTGTGTACGGATGATACACAGTGATTCAAACCAGAGTCATAATTACACAAAACTAGACATCAGAAAAAGCATAGAAACTGGTTACCTGGTTGCTGATATATCCTGCAGAATGTCCATGTTTTCCAATTTATACTGCAACCTGTAAACTACATTGACTGTTTAACTGACCGTATAACACTTTCTCAATGACGTCAACAATGTGTTTCCGTAGAAATTGTTCAATGACGTTGCAAGAATGCATAGATTCATCACAACCTAACGATGTCCGCTTCACTTTTTATACGACCGCAAAAAATTTTGAGGTCGTATATTGGTATGATACTGGCGGCGGCGTCGTCGTCGGCGGCGGCGTCATCGTCGGCGTCTGTAGACACTTCGTTTCCGTTCGATAACTTAAGTTCTAGTTGATCAATCCTTATGAAATTTTTACACAATGTTCCTTGGCACAAAAGGAAGGCTGGGATTGGTTTTGGATATTCTGGCCCCGCCCGTTTTATAGAAAAGGGCCAAAAGGGGCCAAATTTGGTGCTTTCACATATTTGGCTGTAGAATTTTTATTACTAATTGGATTTTGATGGGGTTTGTTTGAGTGTGCTCCTGAGGAAATTTCCAATCTGGAGTATGCCAACGGATTTCACGTAGCATGTACCGCGAACGAGATAAATGGGGCCAAACAGGGGCAAATCTCAAAAAAACTAATTTTTTTATATTTCGTCCGATTTTGTTGCAGTTTTTTCAATGGATTCCTTGTGAAAAATTAATATGGCGCTCAGCTATTAGATTTTTGATAACTTGTTTCCTTTTCCAGCTATGAGGGGCCAAACGGGGCCAAAATTGCGAATTTGCAGATTATGTAGAATTTTTATTTTTCATCGGATTTCGATGGGAATTTTTTCTTTGGATTCCTCTTGATCTAAGCTTTCAGTAGTATGTCAACTGATTTGACGTAAGTCTTATCGTTTCCGAGCTACAAGGGGTCAAAAGGGCCAATAATGCAATTTTTCTAAATATGTCAAATCTTTATTTTCATCAGATTTCGATGGGATTTTTTTCTTTGGATTCCTCTTGAGCTAAGCTTTCAGTAGTATGTCAATGGCTTTTGTGTAGGTCTTATTGTTTTCGAGCTACAAGGGGTTAGAAAGTGGCCAAAAATGCAATTTTTCTAAATTTGTCAAATCTCAATTTTTCATCGGATTTTGATGGGATTTTTTTCTTTGGATTCCTCTTTATCTAAGCTTTCAGTAGTATGTCAACGGATTTTTTGTAGCTCTTACTGTTTCAGAGCTACAAGGGGTCAAAGCGGCCAAAATAGCAATTTTTCTAAATATGTCATATCTTTATTTTTCATCAGATTCCAATGGATTTTTTTTCTTTGAATTTCTATGGATGTAAAAATAGTTGATAGTACATATTTTGCATAGCTCTTACGGTTTTTTATCAGTAAGTAATCAAAAGGGTTGATTTTTCTCTATTTTGTTTCTAGCTAATAACTGTGTCTAGCTTCTTTTTGTGTCCATCTAATTATTGTGTCAAGCTCTTTACTGTGTCCACATTCACTTTAAACTACTTTTGTTGAAATTTCAGTGGTCGACATGCTGCGGTCGTATTATGCTGCACTCGGCGTAGCCCTTTATTAAATCATCATTTTAACCAGTAAATTGCACCTAAAATTTGTTTTGGTATCATGACCTCAAAATAGACAATAACAGTACATTGACTTGACATAAACTAGATATAAGGATTCGGCTTGAAACGGTGAAAATGCTCGCCAAAGGCTCACATTTTCCCGCGTTTCTAAGCCTCATCCTTATATTGCGTTTATGTCAAGTCAATGTACTGTTATTGTCTATTTTGAGGTCATGATTGCTGCAACATTTAAAACATAGATTTGTCATGTGTATAAACATGATAAAATCTAGTTGTTCGGTCAAAATATTCATTCGGTTACAAAAGCATTGCTGATAAAAAGAAAAAACGACAAACATGCTTAGAGCTGAAAATTGCTGAAAATAACAGAATGGCATTAATGTCCAATTTCCTGCACACTTTGGCAACTTGGGGAGAATTTGAAACCTAACTTCAATAATTACAAATCTAAGATACAAAATACTACATGGAAGTACTTTTATTCATAGATGTCAATTTTAACAGTGGAGGATGATATTCAATTATCAGGCTTTTGCAGAAGTATTGACAAAAATCATCCTGCTTGCCAGAAATTTTGCTTGGGGCTTGTTTGCTAAAGCTTGCTCATCTCCCTGCTTCATTTTCTGACTCAGGGGATGATATTTTATTATATGTAGCTGTCAAAAGCCTGATATAACATAAATACAAATTTTGATAGAACTTTTTTTCTCAAGACATACATGTACAAATATATTTGTGTTTTTTCTTTATATTCTTTCAGAAATTGAAAAGAATTTCTTTTGAATAATGATAAAAGACTTAAAGCAATAGTAAAACAGCAAAGAAGAAAGGTAAATAAATCATGAAAAACACAGACCATTATTAGATGTAAGCACAACACCATGAAGCGTTTGAACTCAAAAAAGAGCAATTTTTGACCGAGCTACAATGATGTTCAACTCCGCTTTTGGTCTACGATTTTTAACTCAAAAAGTTTTCAGCCAAACATGTCTAATATTCAAATGCTACTTGGATATGTTCTTAGGTACCAGGAATACATTTCCCAATTATCAATTGTACCTAGGCTGGATAAATGTAAAAAAAATAATGCAAAAACCTTCTCCAAATGATAATCACCAAGATAAGAAATGTAAAAAAGTGACCGCAATAATATCTACACGTTTGAAAGAAATGTTATTTTCGAAAAATGTCTATTTCTAAAAATGTCTATTGATGGAGTTATGGACCTTGGACTCAGAAAATTTTGGCAAAGTGTGAATTTTCTGCATTTTTTAAAAGTTGCAGATGAGATATTGATATGATTTGTGAGTTACAGATCAAATTTCAGTGCATTTGTGCCATGATTATACCCTGACTGTTAAAACTGGAAGAGGGATTGGACTTGTTTGAGTGAAAGGAAAAATGCACTTGAAAACATGAGAAGATGTCAGAGAAACCACTTGATATTTAGCCTGTAAACTGGAAGAAAGCTTTCACTTTATTTAACATTGATAGTGGGCTTTCCGGAAAAAGTGATTTTTTGTACATTTTCCTGCTAAGGGCTGTTCCAGAAATAATTGTATTGGGGAGTCGGAAGGCACTTTTTATAAGGACCCACCATGCATAAAATTTTAATTCCTATGTCTCATTGCTTCTTCAGTGAAAGTCTCCCATTTATGCCACAACCCATCAAATTTTAATTAAAGTGCCTTCCGACCCCCAAACAATTATTTCTGGAACAGCCCTAAAATACTTTAAATAAGGGTTATTTTGGATAAAATTACTCAAAATAGGTGTAGATACTAGTATCGGAAAGCCGTGATCCTTGATATACTAGTATGCTTTCACATTTCAGGGTTGCCTCACATCCTGGAAAACTGGAAAACCCTGGATTTCATTTTGAGCTTCAAGGACCTGGAAAAGACCTTGTATTTGAAAATATTTGGAAATGTCCTGGGAAAACCCTGGAATTTGATGGGTGGTATTTTAACAAATTCTGGAAAAAATTATTGCAACCTAGAATTTTGTCGACCATTTTGGTCCTTGAAAATGACTAGAATATCTTTGAAAAGTCCTTGAAAAATCCTTGAATTTGGAGACATCCAAGAGGTGGCAACCCTGACATTTCTATAATGTTTCAGTTTTAGATTGTATAATAAACTATGCAAATGTGTGTTTTTTTTATAAATAAAGTAGTCAGGTACATATGATGCATATCAATTATCAATTACTTTTCAGAAATGTGTTTGATTATGCATAACATACATGTATTAAGTGTGAATGCAAAGTTAAAATGATCCCAGAGAGCTCAACCCCTAGCCAGCTATTCATTTATTTCTACTTTGTTTAAAATCTTTTACACTGAAGAGTCACACAAAATTAGTTGTCAGATCTTTTCTTTTCTTCATAAAAATAAGTTGTCAGATCACACATCCAATCAAAGTGATTTCAAAAATCATGCACTTCTTACTGCACAATTTAGCAGTGAACATTGATAAGTATTTCTAACTTTTGTCAGATCAGTATAATAAAAATTTTGAATTTGCAACATTTTGCCGAGTTTTCGGTAAAATACAATGCCAAGTCTAAAAAGTTGTAAAACTATTTATTCTTTCAGCATTTGTATATAATTTTTCATCAAAAATATGATTCAAAAGGTTCTAAACACATATTTTCATCAAATTACAAGGGGACGTAACTCAACATTGTAATAACGTTATTGATCCATGTGTCCAGGCTAGGCTTGTTTTCAATCTTGATTTGTGAATTTTAGCGCCTACATTTATAAACCAAATAGAACAGTCTCTCTTATAAATGTATTATATATTCTCTATTCCTTAATTAGGTTTATACATATCACATATCAATTTGACCACGTGCAAACCGGTACAACCGGAAATAATTGAGGTGCTGTTCCTGGAGGCTATGATCTGACACTGTTAATTATATGTAATTATTTTAATCATTGACAAATACTAGGACACATATGAATAAGGATCTGTAAAATGTCCAATTTTTGCAAATTTGATTGCTGTGGCTTTTGGTAAAAAATTGCTTGAAACAGTAATTTTTTTAGGTGACACCAGGAGATTACAACAGCCCAGTATTTGATTGGGAAGATATTCTACTGAATTCACATTAAAACAGAAAGATGCAATTTTGAAGATATCAGAAAAAAACATAGGTGCCATTTGGAAAATTCTCAATTAGACGGTAAAGGTGATTAAATGTAATTTACAACAGATTTGGTTATTTTTGAAACAGAAATGTACATATTATAAATGAAAAGGATCAATGAATATGCAAAATGAATTCTCTCATCCTATATATTAATACATTGTTAATTTTTAGCAAAAATATTTTTCAGATGGTATTAAACTTATATAGTAATTGAGAACCAAAAACTCAGTCTGAAACGAATAATTCAAGGACAATGGCAACATCAGAAAATAAAGAAACAAAGACAAAACATGAGTACTGCACAGAAAAGAAAAATGAAAACACACACACATACAAAAATTGACAAGTCCGACCCCATTAAAAACCATGGGTGAGATCAGGTAGAGTAAGCTTCACCTGCTTGTTATAAGACACTGGCCATGTTGAACATGTCAAATCTGGTAGTAAAGTAAAATCCCGTCAAGGAATCAACAGGGAAAGATCTGTTGTCATCTCGAAACTGATATCCCATTGGGCTCCAAAAGAGGGTGAAGTCGGCATAAGAACTTCTGGAGTACTGATTTCAAGTAATGTATAATATACCTTTGTTTAACATTTTGTTGTTTAAGTAGCCTTTCTGTGATCAGCCAGGCTCTATCAATGAAGTTTTGTTTGTTTATCATATTTAATAAACAAACATGTATGTTTTCAAGCATATTCATATGTAAAGAGAGAAAATGAAAACAGTGATCTAAAAAGTTCATGAAGTAAAATCACTCATTTCTGTAAATCCCCATTCAGTGTTTCAAAATATTTTTCAAACCATAAAACCATTACTGGTTATGTACCAGTTATCGCCATTTTCACACTTTGATTTTGCATTTGATCTTCTTAAACTCGGACTAAATTTTTAATGCGTTACATTGTAAAAATTACCAAGTTAACCAATCGTGTTCATTTTCAGATTCATTGCACATGCGCAGTAATATAGTCATTTTATAAAGTGTCAGTTTTCTAGACAAATTTTGCTTATTTGTGTACCAGTTATCGCCATCTTTAAAAATGTGCATCAACTTTTTCTCAAACTGTTAAACGTACACTTTAGTTTACTTTATGTCTATAGGAGTCTAGGATGATGTTTATTTCTCTGAACTTGATTACTCTTTATTCAGGGGCCGACTCCGACCTACCGTTGGGTGTGGGGTTTTCTCACCGTTCATTGAAGATCTTATGGTGGCTTTGAGTTGTTATTACTCCCCTTTGGGTCATTGTCTCTTTGACACATTCCCCGTTTCCCTTCTTTTTTCTTTTTAATCTACTGAAATACTCCAAGAAGGGATGAACTAAAAGGGAATAAAGAATGAAAGGTCAGTGGATGTAATTTTCAAACTGAAAGTAGCATGATTTTTGTCAATGCGAAATTTGCTCTATTTTTTTCACCATCACAAGAAAATAGAAGAACTTTACAGCTCAAATTCATCTTGATTTGACTATTTGTAGAGAAAGCAACATAGTTAGCATTTATTTCCGGCAGAAAATATAAAGCTGAAACTCCAAGTTCTCTTTAAGACATCACATTCCAAAAATCTATTTTTGGCTAATTATCATACGTGACCCCCCCCCCACACACACACACACACACACACATAGCTATATATATTTTAAAGGGCTCCAAAGGGATTTTATCTGATTTCTCTGTTTTTAAAGATTAAAACAAATTTCTTCAAGGAATGTATTTTCAGGATGATGTGGTCACTTCTGTACATAACCTTTTAACAAAAGTCACACACGATCACGAAGCACTTGAAAATTGGCGATAACTGGTACACGGCGATAACTGGTACTCGACCAGTACTGCTATTCCCTTGTGAATAAAAAAACTCCAAATTCAAAATTTTATCAGACATTCCCAGATATCCTATATTAAGCTTTGGTTAGCTTAAATTCATTTAAAACAGGGATATCATGGGACTATCCAGCAAAGTTTATAAGTCAAAGTTGTTATTGCATCCTGGGATAAGCAAAGGCTTTGGACATATAGTGAATAACTTAGAATCAAGAATTAAGATAACAATGATGACTTGGAAAAACTAGTTACATATTCAGTGATACACAAATATTTTTCTGAAGGAACTAAACCATAACACTATCTTTTGTATCTTTTTAAGTTCAAACGAATTCTTATTATTCTTCTTATTTATACATGTGCAAATAAGTTGTGAAGGTATATAAAGTTTTTGATCTGACAATCCATCAGTCAGTCAGCTCTGATGTTGTGGGCACAATCTTTAATTGCTTGGCAGATTTTTTCTTCTATTTGGTACAATTGTTGTTGATGATGTCTTTCTTTCAAATGGTTTTATAAGGGTTTTTGGACTTTGACTTTTTTCCACTAAACTTCCAAAGTATGATTTTATTAGCACAACTCTTCTGAATCCACTTGACTGGTTGTTTTTTTAGAAAATTTATTAAATTTTCTATGACATAGTTGCTTTAAAATATAGGCAGCATTTCATTTCAATAAAATTAATCATATACCCATGTTAACAGAGTGAATTTTATCAACATTTTTAATTTATAAGGACATCCTCTTCTCTGGGAACTATATTTCATGTATTTATGAAATCTGAGTAATCAGTTATTTTTTCTCATACGATCAAAAAACTTGGCAAAAGGTTTTTTTGTTAAGTCATGCCTTTATAGTTTACATTGATTCAGAATATATAAATAATGAATGACAGCGATTTTAAAGAACATTTTTGCCGGTTAATTTATGTTCGTTAACAATCTTGCATCCATGGGAGAGATAAAGCATGAAAGTAGCATTGTTCAACATCTATCAATGAATGTTGCTCAAACCGGTGCAAGGGCCACCTTGAACTTACTATGAGGTATGTGCAAAGCTCATTGTTGAAGCATCTTTGTAGCTTCAAGATGTTGCCTTTTTCCATATAGCTTTGTTCTACCATTATTTTGTAGAGATTTTCTCTTATTATACTCCCGCAAACGAAGTTTTGGGGGTATATAGGAATCACCATGTCTGTCTGTCTATCCGTCCATCCCCTTTCGTGTCTGGAGCAGAACTTTTGTACCGTAGCACCTAGGATTATCAAACTTGGTGTGTGGATGCATCATGGGAAGACGATGTGTTGTGTACCAAATTTAGGTCACTGTGACCTTGACTTTGACCTTTGACCTTTATGATAGTAAAACCATGTGTAATCGTGTCCGGAGCAGAACTTTTGTACCATAGCACCTAGGATTATCAAACTTGGTGTGTGTGAATGCATCATGTGAAGGTTATGTGTCACGTACTAAATTTAGGTCATTGTGACCTTGACTTTGACCTTTGACCTTAATGGTAGTAAACCCTTGTTCATTTTGTGTTGAGAGCTTGGTTAAATCATCTTTGTATCCACCGAATAATGTATTATTTAATGTATTACCCTTAAAATGAAGTACCAGATATGAACTGATTGGAATTAAACCTGTAACTTCAGTCCTGATAGGCTTTATTTCTTGGATTTACTTTCCAATTACCATGTGGCTGAAGGTCAAACTTCAAAATGACATGCCTTGGTACTCAAATGCAGTTGCGGGGGGGTTGGGGGGGTATTAGTCTGGCTTTGCCGACAGCTCTAGTGTTAATTTACTCTATATCTTTTCATTGTTTATTGATTCAAAGGGATCCTGTAATATGCTTTGCGTTGTAGTAATAAGCACTTTAGCCAAAATGCGACACAAGAATTTCCTTATTTATGTCTACGGCATTTAATTTCTATAGAGGCGACTCGATTTATTGCCTTATTTACGTTAATAACAAATGGACTGCAATAAGTTGTGCATTTAAGTAAGTAAGGCACTTAATTGAGTCACATCTATACAATTTAAATGCCATTCACATAAATAAGGAATTTATCATGTCACACTTCGACCCCAGTGAAAAATATATGTACATATATTTTTGATTATTGATATTCAGGTGCTGTTTCTAGCAGGGCAAAATGACGACAGAAAATTCACATGAAGATATTCCGGATTCTGACGAGACATTGCTGTCAACTGAAGATAAAGATTTATTGGCATTATTTAGCAAGCCAAATTTAGTTTTGAAGGTTGGAAATAGGAAATTGTATGTTAGGAAAGAACAGCTAGTGGCCAAATCTGTTGTTTTTGAAAGGATGTTCAATTCTTATTTCAAAGAAGCAAATGATGACGAAATAGCTCTACCTGACAAGGATCCACTCGTTGTTAGTCGATTTCTACTTTGCATTTCTACAGGAAGTAAAGTCAAACTTGATGGTATGTTAGTATATCTTGTAATTTTTATCAATTATGCATTTGAATGTCAGATGTCCAATGTCAGTTTTTGAAATATTTATCATTCAGCTTGAAAAGCTTATTATATACACACTCGTGAGTGGGTGGTATATTGGAATACCCTTGTCCGTCCTTCGTCCATCCGTCCGTCCGAAGTTTATTGCATTTTTCTCAGCTACTGCTCGGCCGATTTATTTCAAATTTGGTATTTGACTTTATGTATGGGGGAAAGTGTCATCTGCCAGTTTGGTTGCCTTATGATATCAAGTTCCTGTTTGGAGAGACTTAGCCATTTTTCCCCTTTATTGCACATAGTGAAAATTTTCGTCGCACTTTTCTCAGCAACTGCTGGGCCGATTTATTTCAAAATTTGAATTTGACTTCTTTATATATAGGGGAATGTATCGTCTCTCATTTTTGGTTGCCTTATGATATCAACTTCCTGTTTGGCGGGACTTTGCCATTTTCCTATTATTATACCCCGCCACATGAAGTGGCGAGGTATTATGTGATACCCTCAGTCGTGTGTCCGTCAGTCCGTCTGTCCGTCCGTCCCCCGAAGGTTTCCGACTGATAACTTGTGAACGAAATTACACAAGGTCTTCAAAACTTGGTATGCAAGTTGTTCACCACAAAACTCAGGTCAAGTTCGATTTTGGGTTCAGTGGTCCAAGGGGTTCTGGAGTTATGCCCCTTGAAACTTTGAAATTTTGCGGATTTTAGGGTTTCCGATTGATAACTTGTGAACGAAATTACATAAGGTCTTCAAACTTGGTATGCAAGCTGTTCACCACAAAACTCAGGACAAGATCGATTCTGGGTTCAGAGGTCCTAGGGGTTCTGGAGTTATGCCCCTTTAAACTTAGAAATTTTGCAAATTTTGGGGTTTTGTACTCATAACTTGAGAAATAACATACTGTCTTCAAACATGGTATGTAAATCGTTTACAACAAAACACAGGCCAAGTATAATTTGCGTTCAGTGGTACACATCGTTGTGGAGTTATGGCCCTTTTAACTTTGAAATTTTACGAAACGTGGCGGGGTATCATGTAATCCACCATTACTATTTTTGAACAGATTGAAAATTTTCGTCGCACTTTTCTCAGCAACTGCTGGGTCAATTTATTTCAAATTTGGTATTTGACTTTAAATATAGGGGAATGGGTCATCTCCCATGATATCAAGTTCCTGTTTGGCGGGACTTTGCCATTTTTCACTTTATTGAACATAGTGAAAATTTTCGTCACACTTTTCTCAGCTACTGCTGGGCCGATTTATTTCAAATTTGGTATTTGACTTTATATAAAGGAATGCGTTGTCTCCCATTTTGTTTGCCTTATGATATACTTCCTGTTTGGCAGGACTTTGCCATTTTCCTTTTTATTAGCTCACCTGGCTAAAGCCAGGGTGAGCTTTTGCCATCACTTGGCGTCCGTCGTC
>MJUU01055247.1:16998-58244 GCA_002080025.1 Modiolus philippinarum | reverse complement strand
ACCCTATGGGGAAACAT
This sequence comes from Modiolus philippinarum, assembly GCA_002080025.1. NCBI lineage: Eukaryota > Metazoa > Mollusca > Bivalvia > Mytilida > Modiolidae > Modiolus > Modiolus philippinarum. The sequence continues at coordinate 58,227 of MJUU01055247.1, read as the reverse complement.
ATTCCAAGATCTTCTCTTCTGAAAGTACTTGGCCAATTGGAATCACACTTGGTCACAATGGACCTTAGTTTGTCCCCTTCTTAAAATGTGTCTGGCTTGTCTGAACAGATTCAAGATTGGCATTCAACATTGGTATTATTATTTTTGACTGTATTTGTCAGCAATGGCCCAGGTGAGCAATACAGGCTCTTGAGAGCCTCTTGTTGAATATAGCAAAAATTTTCGTCACACTTATCTCAGCAACTGCTTGGCCCATTTATCTCAAATTTGTATTTGACTTAATATATAGGGGGAATGTGTCGTTCCCCATTTTGGTCGCCTTATGATATCAACTTCCTGTTTGGTGGGACTTTGTCATTTTTCCCTTTATTGAACATAGTGAAAATTTTTGTCACACTTTTCTCAGCTACTGCTGGGATGATTTATTTCAAATTTGGTATTTGACTTTATATATAGGAGGAATGTGTCGTCTGTCATTTTGGTCACCTTATGATATCAACTTCCTGTTAGCTGGGACTTAGCCACTTTTCCCTTTATTGAACATAATGAAAATTTTCGTCACACTTTTCTCAGGTACTGCTTGGATGATTTATTTCAACGGGTGGGGGTATACCTAGCACGACAACGCGTGAAACCTCATGTTTTCTACATTGTATAATCCATGAAGCAAAAATGCCCTTGTTGCATAAAATCAAGTTTGTAATGCTGTACATATTATTGGCTCAGCTGACAAAGAGAGTTCAGTGTTAGCTATTGCCATCACTTTGCGTCTGTCGTCTGTTAACTTTTAACATTTTGATCATCTCCTCTCAAACCACTAAAGCAAATTGAAGCAAACTGAATAGGATTAGTGTATGGAAGGTCGTTTACAAAGATTGTTCATTTCATTCTGTTTCCCCAAAAAATCATGGCTGCAAGTACAGAACGTATATTAAACATTGGAACATACTGGAAAACCATCACTTTCATCAACTCCCCTGAAACAACTGAAGCAAATTCAACCAAACTTTGCAAGAATGATGCATGGATGTTCCAGCATTAAACATAGTTTTAACATTTGGCCTAATCACATGTCCATTTTTAACTCTGGAACCTCTGGAGCAAATTCCATTGAACTTTACAGAACTGATGTATAGTCCTTCAAGAGTATTCAAAGACCAATTTTATTGGCAATTTGGCTGCAAATTCTACAGATTGGCAACAAAATTGCTGTTGAGAAACAGTTTTTACTGTAGAATTGGTTAGAAAATTGATCAATTGATATACTTACCTCAGCAACTGTTGTGTTAGGTGATGAACTTTGTTACAGTTTGATAATTTATAAACTGGATTTTTAAGGCAGGGTCTCTGCCTTCTAGCTGTTATGTAAAGCCATCTTGAAACTAGTCTGTTTCAACCAGGCTCTTACATTTAGGAGACTCCTATATATATGAAAAGAGCCCAAATGATCCAGACTATCGTCAAAAAACGTGTACGGCTTACCAGTTATTCATACGAAGGAACAAAAAATAATCTATCATTTGGCGATACAGTGTCCATTTCATGATCAACTACATCGTTTTATGTGTGTATTGTATTTATTTAATATCTTTGAAAGATGCAATGTTTTTTTTTAATCTCAGAGGACTTTAATTGACATTCGAAATTCACGATTCGGTTCATTCATAAAAATTTCCAGTGGCGCGCTGTGATTTTACAAATATTTATAGATGAATACATAGTAACTTCTACTTTCGCTGTTGTAACTCGTAAAAATGTGTCTATTTCTCAAAATATATGACTTTGAACCTTTTAATGGTTACATTGACATCTTTTTTACTTAAAAAAAAGGATCACCAAATCGTAGCTTCATTTTCTTTTTTGTTTTGTTAATGTCCCGACATGTGGCGCGTTGTTTTATCTATTACAAATGTATTAATGGCCATACTTAATTACGCCAGCATGACATACGCTGTTGTAAATAAGGGTCAAATAAGTTTCAAAATAATCCGTAATTGCATCAAATGTTCTTTATGGAATACTTCCAATACAATTAAATTTAAGAATAATTCAATTATGTGAACAATGAAGCACGGAAGGTTAAAACTTCTCTGACGGCGTTCCTAATCACAAGCGTAATCAAGTACAACATTTGTACTGGATCATGAAGGTCCCAAACTGTCACGGAGTCTGATTTGTTACAACAGGGGGAAGCGCTCGCTTGCTGAATTTTCATCACTTGCTGTGATTCCTTCTTTTGTAGTAATTCATTTTTCACGTTGTGTCGAAACAGGGATGAAATCTGTTAGTATACTGTGCCAAGAACACGTTAATGAAGGCAAGACGTTGTCACCGGTCATGTCCAAAGTTAAATCATAGTCAGGTATAAGAAAACACTCCATGCTAGATCTCGAAAGTCAAATGTAAAACGTCAGTTAAAAAACTCATGAGGGGCTTGATAAAATTATACATATTATTTCATAGTAGATCTTGTTCTAGATCTACATTCTGACACCAAGAAGGATAACTGTTTTTAATCATCACTGTATGCAAATGGTATAAAGTCTAGATGTATAGCACTTGATTTATTGTGATCTAAATTTGGGGAAAATTTTTACATGCACATCCAAAAAGTGGCAGAATAATCAGTGTTGTGATGGTGGCCGCAAATTTGTAGAAGTAGAAGTAGAAGTTATAACCTATAAAAAATTATAAGTGTCTACAAGCATTTCGGCATCCAGTGCTTTGCTCCAACAGAAAAAAAAAACTGATGTGCATGTAGATAAAAAATACAAATATGGAATGCTGTAACAGAGATCCATCATAAGAAAAAGTCTGCAACCCATTCAATATGTTTTGAAAGGTATTGTCCCCAGATAAGGCCACAGGGACTTGCTACGGCCTACAAAAAAACGTTTGATAGTGAAAAGTGTTTTTTCTAGGTTGGAAGCAATTCCCACTCCCTGTGATAAGGCCGTTATGAGTAAAATCCTCTAAAGGTGGTTCCTTCAGATTTCTTTCTTGTGAATATCAGTGTAATCATAAAAACAAGTAATTGTCACAGTCAAAAACATGTAGTCATCAAAGTGATAACATGACAAAATTAGAAATATCAACATTAATCAAGCCATCGAGTGTAACACTTGTTTGGAATACGTACATGTACCAACAAAGAGGAACAAGGCAATAGAATGTAAACAGAGTTTTAACTAAATTGCCAACAACCCATGCAAAAACTGAAAAGACAACCCAAACCGGGAAGGAAAACTTTGGATTTTAATTCTTGAAAAAATTACTTTAGGAAATACCCATGAACCTGCCTTAACAGCATTCCATGCTTTAATTTATTACTATAACAGAGGTGAATTCATGTTCTTGATTATTTCAAACAAATTTTTAAACTGTGAAAATTTTTGTTTTCACATGTATAATCAGTTGAACAATTTATTTATGGTTAATTCAAGTAATTTTGGAGATACTGTAAATCATGCTTGAAGGACAATAACAAAAATACCGAAGTTACTGCTAATTTATTTTCTGCATATACGCACTTCAAAAACTTACGTCTCATCAGTGCAGATAAAGTCCTTTACAAAGATTGCTCATTTCCTTTCGATTCGTTAAAACATTGCTGTCAGAAGTGAACAAAGACTATCATTGGACTCTTTAGGAAAATAATCTTTTTCATCATCAGGCTATGCAACTTCTGTTCAGCAATTACTAAGATTACTTATTTCAATTGGATCTGACAAAAACCTGGCTACCATAGGAGAACATACATGTACATGAAGCTTAACATTACCTCCCCATGAAAAAAAATTAGTTTGTCAGAATAGGAATGACTCGTAAGTATTTTTAGCTAACCTGGTCTAAAAGGTCATGTGAGCTTTTGCCATCACTATGCATCCCTCGTTCATCGTCTGTCTGTCAATAATTTCGAAGATCCTCTGATACCACTGGGCCAAATGTAACCAAACTTGGCCTGAACCATCACCAGAGTATGGCTTCTGAAAATTGTTTTTCGTTTAGGCGGCAGGTCAAACAACAGGGATGCCTTGTTAAAAATAAAACATAGGGGTATATTGCAGTTTTTGGCCAATAACTCGAAAACTGACTTACAGATATCAAAAATCTGATGGAGTAAAATTATCAGCATGATGAGATCTACAAAATGTACCTACTGCGCAGAAAATCTGAAACCCATCTCAGAGTTATAGCCCTTTTTCCATAAAGATATGCAGTTTACAAATTGTGTTTGATTAGTCCGTAGACCAAACAAGATGGCTACTGTTACTAAAAAAAGAACATAGGCGTAAATTGTTGTTGTTTGCGAAAACAAATGTAACTCCATAACTGTTACAAATACAAAAAATCTGACATGGAATGCAAATAATCAGCATGGCAAGATCTACCTGTTCTGCAATTTTGATGGGATCTGAGTACCTGTCTTAAAGTTATTCTTCTTTTCCCTAAAATTTTATTTTTAATTCAAAATCCACAAAGTGGCAGCAGAATTTATAAAACCATCCGTGAGATGTCACGTGACTTAACCCTTTCCTTCATAAAGACGCCTTTTGACGCTTCTAGGTCCCCCCTTTTTAGAGCTATAGGAGGGTGTTGTATTAGACCCTAGGATGAGGATATGGGCTTATTGAACTATATATAACTTGAGAAAAAAAATTGAGTGTTTTTCAAGCGCAATTGGGGACCAAAAAGATATGTCGGGGGAGGGGTGTCCCAGAGGGGAGATGTGCCCCGCTCTGTCTTGGGGTTCGAAGGGGGTGTTAGCCCCCCCCCTCGCCGCCAGACTAAATTTGGGGCTTATGTACATCAAGAAATAGTGCTAACTATTCCCCAACACATATATTTTGAAGTTAAACCTTGCTTAGGTATGTGCAAGTAACATTTTATTTTTTAAAATAATTTAAAGTATGTTTTGAAGGGAAAATTCCCCCAAAATATGAGTTTATGATTTTGAGGTACCCCCTGCTGACTCCATGGCAACCACTACCAGGGTTTTGGAATCTGTTTTCCAAAGACCACTGACAGGTGTCCAACTGTGTAAAGTGCCAAGACTTTGACTTGTAAGACAATAATTCTGCAGCATTCTAAACATTGGGTCCTATTAACTTCTGCAAAATATGCCCTGTTAGAATCCTTTTCATGAAGGAAAGGGTTAAGTTAGCCACAGCTAGGCCTATCAACGTCCATTTGATTGAAGTGCATGCTCCCGCAAATCTTGGACAAATATAACAGGGATTTGAAACATTTACATTTCTTACAATTTCGGTGTCGCTGCTGTTTTTGGCATTTCTCTGTTGAAACATATTACATTTTTATTACCCTTTACTTCTTTTTCAACCGATTTTAATACAGAATGCATAAAGATTGCTGCAAATCATAGTATAATTTTTGTAAAAATAAATTTATTCCGAAGTACACAAATTTTGCTCTAAAACTTGGATAATTTTGGTTTTTATACGACCGCAAAAAATTTGAGGTTGTATAATGGTATGGTGCTGTCGTCGTTGTCCTTGTTGTCGTTGGCGTTGTCGTCCGATGACACTTTTGTTTTTGGTCAATAACTTTAGTTTTAGTTTATCAATCCTTATGAAATTTGAACACCATGTTTCTTGGCACGAAAGAAAGGCTGACTTTTTTGATGATTGTGGCCCCGCCCGTTTTTAAAAAAAGTCCTAAAGGGCCAAATTTTGTGTCTTTACATATTTGACTGTAAAATGTTAATTTTTATCAGATTTTAATGGGGTTTCTTTCAGTGTGCTCCCAAGGACAGGACAAGGTGCGATAAGGGGTTGATTTGGCCATGTTGGCCTAAGAATCCAGTGAATTTTTTAGTTGCACCTCAAGATTTTATTTCATGTTCCGTTTAAAGTTGAGATCCCATTAACAGAAAAATACAAAAGTTAGAACCAATGACGTCACAATAGGTACAGTTCTGACGTCATGAAAAGGCTACTTTTGAGAATTTTCATCGAAATATACCGAATTTGGCAGATTTTCGTACAGTTTTCTTCACCGGAAATATCGAGCACATTCAAGAACCAATTAGATAATTTACCAACTCATTGGTACAAATGAATTGAACCTCTCATATAAATATTTTTGTGGTTCTTGTATGTGCTCTATATTTCCTATACAGAAAAAGTAACCAAAATTGGTCAAATTTGTCATTTTTCGACAAAATCTTCAATTTGTCCCTTCATCTACACTCAAAAACTCAGTAATCATACATTAATATTTGAGAGCTGTTACTGTTTACTGAAAAGCCATAGCCACAGAATATTTCAATGCGAAAATTCTGTGAATTCAATTAGATTTATTTTTCAGACCAAATAAGGCCCTAATTGCCCCTACTCCTTTCCAATTTGTAGTATGTTGACAGATTTCACGCTGCATGTACCATTCATTAGATAAATGGGGCCTGAAAGGGGCGAATCTCGAAACTTTTAATTTTGTTAATTTTAGTCAGATTTTGATGCAGTTTTTTGCAATGAATTCCTTATTAAAAATTAACATGGCGCTAAACCATCAGATTTGTGATAACTCCTTTACTTTCTGAGGTATGAGGGGCCAAATGGGGCCAAAATTGCATATGTGAAGATAACATTAAATTTTTATTTTTCATATGATTTTGATGGTGTTTTTTTCTTTGGATTCTTCTTGATGTAAGCTTTCAGTAGTATGTCAACAAATTTAGCATAAGGGGTCAAAGGGTACAAAATTGCATTTTTTTCAAATTATGTAAAGTTTTATTTTTTATCTGATTTTAGTGGGGTTTGTTTCTTTGAATTCCTCTTGTCACAAGCTTTTAGTAGTATGCCATTAGAACTGGAATAGTTCTTACCGTATCCGAGCTATAAGGGGCCAAACAGGTTCAAAATTGAGAATATGCAAATTACTTAAAAATTTGATTTTTCATCGAATTTCAATAGGATTTTTTCATTGGATTCCTACTGAAGTAGGGCTACGGTGCGAGTCAACGGATTTTGCGTAGCATATATGGTTCCAGAGTAATTAGGGATCGAAAGGTTGATTTTTGTTTTCCCTAGTTTGTGTCCAGCGTATTTCTACTGCCGTTGTTTCTGTGTCAAGCTTATTATTGTGTCCATCTAATTACTGTGTCAAACCTTTTACTGTGTCCACATTCACTTTAAATTACACTTGTTCAAATTTCAGTGGTCGACATGCTGCGGTCCTATCATGCTGCGCTCGGCGTAGCCCTTTATTATAGAAATATAATGCGAAATTTTACACTTCATAACGATTTTTTTTGTAAACTTACTATTTTCCTAAATTATTTTTTCCTAAAAAATTTATATGATTGAAAAGATGAAACTTCGATGTGAATCATGATGTATTTTTCTTTAAATTTAGTTGAAAATTTAGTTGTAATTTACACAGGGAAAAGTTTAGTGTTTGAACTCCAAAATTTATTTTTAAAAATTGCATGAGTGTGGTCACATCAGTCAAAATTTATCTGCACTGTTAAAAAACTTTCCTGCATAAATAATATATGGCTATAAAGTCAATAAAAAGAGCTTTATCTTGGTAAAATTTCATTATAGTAGGATGGAATTTGACATGCAAACTAGTTAAAGTTAGCAATTTTTTTTTATTCGGGCGGGGGGGGCATATAGTTTTTGGTCTGTCTGTCTGTTTGTCTGTTTGTCCACAAAAAACTTTTAACATTGGACATATCTTTTGAATGGTAAGTAATAGGGCTTTCATATTTTGCATGTGTATTCCTTGTGGCAAGACCTTTCAAACGATACCCAAATTTTGGACCTCGTGACCTTGACCTTGGCATGTGATGGACTTTAATAAAAAAATAATTAACTTTAACATTGGCTATATCTTTTGAATGGTAAATGATAGGACTTTCATATTTTGCATGTGCATTCCTTGTGGGAAGACCTTTCAGTTGGTACCTGATCTCTTGACCTTGACCTTGACTTACGACCATATTTAAAAAGATTAACATTTGACAGTCTTTTGAATGGTAATTGGCCAAAGGGAGATAAGTCAAATTGATATGAGGAATGTCTGCAATATTTTTTGGTGACATTGCGTCAGATTTTATGTGTCTATTTTATAAATAAAACAATGAAGCCTTATCTAAATAATTTATCTGTCGTGTTTCTTCATTTAAAATTTTAATATGATAGGAATATCTTTTGAATGTTAAGTAATAGGGGTTTTCTATTTCAGCGGGGTATTTATGGTGATTTGATTTTTCAGTTGATTTCAGAATTTATATTATATACATATTATTTTTAAGGCAGGGTCTCTGCCTTCTAGCTGTTAGGTAAAGCCATCTTGAAAATAGTCTGTTTCAACCAGACTCTTACATTAAGGAGACTACTTTGTATGAAAAGAGTCTGAATGATCCAGACTATCGTTAAAAACGCGTACGGTTTACCAGTTATTCATACGAAGACACAAAAAATAATCCATTCATGTGGCGATACAGTGTCCATTTCATGATCAACTACATCGTTTTATGTGTTTATTGTATTTATTTAATATCTTTTAAAAGATACAATGTTTTTTAAATCTCAGAGGACTTATATTGATCTTCGAAATTCACGATTCGGTTCATTCATAAAAATTTCCTGCGGCGCTATGATTTTACAAGTTTTTATGAATGGATACATAGTAACTTCTACTTTCGCTGTTGTAACTCGTAAAAATGTATGTATCTGTATTTCTCAATATAAATGACTTTGAAACATTTAATGGTTACACTGACGTACTCTACCTTATAAATCAATCAAACCGTAGATTCGTTTTTTTGTTTGTTTTGTTCCGACGGGTGGCGCGTTGTTTTATTTTATTAATGGACAACTTAATTACGCCTGCATGACATACGCCGTAGTAAATAAGGGTCAAATAAGTTTCAAAATAATCCTAAATTACAACAAATGTTCTTTATGGAATACTTGAAATACATTAAAATTTTAGAATAATTCAACTATATCAAGAATGAAGCACGGCGTTCCTAATCACAAGCGAAATCAAGTACAACAGTTGTACTGGATCACATGGAACCATTATGAAGGTCCCAAACTGTCACTGATTTGTTACAACAGGAGGAAGCGCTCGCTTGCTGAATTTTCATCATTTGCAGTGATTCCTTCTTTTGTAGTAATTCAATTTTCACATTGTGTTGAAACAGGGATGAAATTTGTCGTATACTGCGCCAAGAACACGTTCACGAAGGCAAGACGTCATCCGTCATATTGTAGTCAGGTATTAAGAAAAAACTCCATGCTAGATCACGTCAAAGTCAAATGTAAAAACATCAGTTGAAAACTCGTGAGTGTCCTGATATATATACCTAATTATTTCATAGTAGATCTAGTTCTAACCTTTAAAAAATTAAAAGTGGCTAAAAGCATTTCGGCTTCCCATGGTACAGTGGCAGTGCTTTGATCCAACAGATGTAGATTAAAAAAATACAAATATGCAATGCTCTACCAGAGATCCATCATAAGAAGTCTGCAATATGTTTTGGAAGGTGTTGTGCCTAGATAAGGCCACAATGACTTGCTTCGGCCTAGAAAAAAAGTTTGATAGTAAACAAAAGCTTTTTTTCTTGGCTGGGAGCAAGTCCCAATCCCTGTGATAATGCCGTTATTAGTAAAATCCTCTACAGGTGGTTCCTTCAGATCTCGTTCTAAAATAGTCATCAAAGTGATAACATGACAAAATTAGAAATATCAACATTTATCAAGCCACCGAGTGTAACACTTGTTTGGAATACTTACATGTACCAACAAAGAGGGACAGGCAATGGAATATAAACAGAGTTTTAAATATATCGCCAATAACCCATTCAAAAACTGAATAGACAACCCAAACCGGGAAGCTAAGGAAAACTTCGGATTTTAATTCTTGAAAAAATTACATTTTCAGCAAAAACAGTAATAATAACAGGACTTCTGGGAATACCCAGGAACCTGCCCTAACAGCATTCCATGCTTTGATTAATATTTATACAAGCAATAAATTCATCTATATGTATAGATAAGAAAATGTTTCTGGATTCCTACCATAGACCATTATTAATATACATTGTATATCAGTGAATAGGGATGTTACTAAATCTATTAAACATTTTCTGATGTAATTACATGTAATCCATTTCTTCTGTTCTCGATTTTTGAATAGCTATAAATTGATTCTACTGTATTGATGAAAAAATTGAAAACACTGATAGGCAGAAANACAATAAGTTAATTATAAATGTTTAGAAAAAAGGGGGGTGAAAATTGTTTCCTAATAACGCTTGGAAAATGATTGGAGGGGGTCATTTCGGTGACTTCTGTGTTTGCATCCAATTACAGTCATTCAGAAACACATTAAGTATTGTTCAGTGTGCTAAATGTTTCTTCTTAACTCTTCTACTCGGGGGCATAAGTGTTTCCAAAAAACACATCTTGTTTTATTTTAATTGTTCTGACGCTCATTAATCATTGATAACCGTTTTTGGTTTATTGGACGATTTATCGATAATTTTACGACCTCTGTACACATGAAAACAACCCATGGTTCATTAATTACCCATTTTTATGCCCCCGCGACGATAAGTCGGGGGCATATTGTTTTACCCCTGTCCGTCCGTCCGTCCGAGGGGGGTACATGGTTTGTCCGTGCAACTTCTCCTACAGTTTTTACGCTCGGAAGTTTTTATAAGCTCACCTGGCCAAAGGCCATGTGAGCTTTTGCCATCACTGCGTCCGTCTGTCCGTCCGTCCGTCCGTCCGTCCGTTTGTTAACTTTTATTCAAAGATCTACTCCTCTGAAACTACTAGGCCAATACTAACCAAACTTGGCCTGAATCATCACCAGGGTATGCTCTCTCAAGTTTGTGATTTTTATGTCCGTAGACCAAACAACATGGCCGCTGTTACTAAAAATAGAACATAGGGGTAAATTTCTGTTTTTTGCAAATTACTCGAAAACCATTACAGATATCAAAATTCTGACGAATGTAAAAATGATCAGCATGATGAGATCTACCTGCCCTGCAATTTTGGAGAATATCCGTTTACCCGTCTTGGAGTTATTGCCCCTTTTCCGTAAATTTTTCAGTTTTTCGTTTCTTCTGGTCTTATATATTGAAATTCATAGAAGATAGAAGTGAAGTTTGTATAAAAAAATGGTCAGCATAGTAAGATCTACATGTCCTGCAATTTTGAAGAAAATCTGACAACCCACATAGGAGTTTTTGCCGCTTTTTCTTTGAATTTTCACAATTTTTGAAAGTTTTTACTTTTATTTCAAAAACTGTTTGAGATGAAGGTTAAATGTGAATTGCAAAAGTGTTGAGGTTTTCCAGAACTACAATTTCTACATATGCCCAGCAGGTTCGCATCTCATCCAAAGTGGCCACCAGCGGGGAAGATAGTTTAACATAGGACCCTATGGGAAATGCATTCAAAGATCTTCTCCTCTGAAACCATCTAGCCAATGGGGACCAAATTTTGTCACAATAGTCCTTGGGTGGTCCCCTTTAAAGTTTGTGATTTTTGCGTTTGTACCTCATCCAAGATGGTTGCCGCCGTGAAGCACATTTTAACACAGGAACCCTATGGGAAATGCATTCAAATGTCTTCTCCTCTGAACCCACTGAGCCAATTGGAACCAAACTTGGTTACAATAGTCTTTAGATGTTTTCCTTCAAAGTTTGTGATTTTAATGTTCATACCTCATTCAAGATGGCCGCCAGTTGGGAACATAGTTTAACATAGGGACCCTTGGGAAATGCATCCAAAGATCTTCTCCTCTGAAACTACCAAGCCAAATTGAACCAAACTTGGTCACAATAGTCCTTGGATGGTCCCCTTTAAAGTTTACGATTTTTACGTTCTTACCTCATCCAAGATGGCCGCCAGCGTGGAACATAGTTAAACATAGGGACTATATGGGAAATGCATTCAAATGTCTTCTCCTCTGAACCTACTGAGCCAATTGGAACCAAACTTGGTTACAATTGTCTTTGGGTGATCCCTTCCAAAGTTTGTGATTTTTAGTTTGTACCTCATCCAAGAATGAAAATGTAACATCCGCTGAACTGATTTATAGTATGAATGGGTGGTCTATAGGTGACAATGAATAAAACCAATGACCAGGTGAGCGATACAGGCTCATGTGAGCCTCTAGTTTTGTAGATTATTTGTACATATATTGAAGATTTAGATGTGTTAAGGATTTTGATTTTGGTGCATTTTTTGTCAAAAATATACATAGTCATTTTTGATGATTTTTCATAGAGGGTACATAGTTTGTCTGCGCAACTCCTCCTACAGTTTTGATGCTAGGAAGTTTTTATTTTGCAGATCTTTTGTACCTATACTGAAGATGTGCATGTGGTAAGGGCATTTTGTCAAAAATATACATTGTTGAACTTAGTCATTTTTTGGTGATTTAGTTATAGAGGTTACATAGTTTGTCCGCGCAACTCCTCCTACAATTTTGATGCTAGGAAGTTTTTATTTAAGAGATGTTTTGTACCTATATTGAAGATATGCATGTGGCAAGGATTTTGATTTTGGTTAATTTTTGTCAAAATTATACATTGTTGAATTTAGTCATTTTTGGTGATTTAGTAATAGAGGGTACATACTTTGTCTGCCCAACTCCTCCTACAATTTTGATGTTAGGAAGATTTTATTCTGCAGATCATTTGTACTTATATTGAAGATGTGCATGTGGGAAGGATTTTGATTTTGATGCATTTTTTGAAAAAATAAACATTGTTGAACTTAGTCATTTATTCGGGGAATTATATATAGAGGGTACACAGATTGTCCGCACAACTTCTACAGTTTTGATGCTAGGAAGCTTTTATTTTGCAGTTCGTTTGTACCTATATTGAAGATTTGCATGTGGTATGTATTTTCATTTTGTTTTTTTTTTCAAAAATATACATTGTTAAAACTTTTAATGTTTTGGTGATTTAGTAATAGAGGGTACATAGTTTATCTGTGCAACATGTATTAACATGTATTTAGCGGGGGCGTCATATGTGTCTTACAGACACAAATATTACTAAAAAATCCAAATTTGATTCAAACTTGCGCGGGGGCATGTCATCCTCTAGTTCTTGCTAGGGTTATGTGACTTTATTGACATCAATTTTAATTCAGTTTTTTTTATATTTCACACTCTAACTTAAGAACCCTTTGGTCAACTGACTTCAGATTTTGTTGAGATACTGTTTATGATGAACTCAAAATCAGTTTACATTTTTTTTAGATTTTAAATTATCTTGAAAGAGTTACTCACGTACTGCAGTAAGTAATTCATGTACATATAAAATATGAACGCACAATTTCACAAATCAAAATCATTTGAAAAATTGATCATTTAACATTATGGTTTCAGAATGAAATGTATTGTTCAAATCAAAAGTGAAAGGAAAATAGTTGTTGCAACTTGAAAGGTTCCTTGCAAAGCCAGTTTAAATAGCGTTTAAAAAAAACACTGGTATGAATATGAACACTAAAAAAATCACCTTGTACCCCAAAATTTAAATTCAAAGGGTACATGTACCCCCAACTGCAAAAGCAGTGGGCATGCTGGTTATGTGTAGGAATTTATGAAATATGCTTTTTAAGTAGTAATAATTATAAATACACATAAAATTTTTCTCATATTTTTCTTTGCAGAGAAAACAGCGAGGGAAATACTACCATTAGCAAAAGAATATCAAGTAGACAGTCTCTTTGAAAGTATTGACAATATTTTAGCAAACACGGTCAGAATTGCAGGGAATTATATTGCAATAAGTACTATTGTACAGAACATTCTTGAAGCTGAGCAGTATGATATGCCTGAATACCTTAATCAATGTATCGATGTTGCATCGAGAAAAATGTACAAGTATTTAACTTTATGTAATAATTTTGATGATATAACACAAGAAACAAGACTAAAAATTAGTATGAAAAGAATGTCACATATTGAGTCAGTTTACGAATTGAAGAATAAATATATATGTGAAGATAAAAAGTATAAGCGACATCATGTCATTCCTATGGAAGAATTGAAACCATACATGTCAACAAATTAGAATCAATCAATTTTTGTTTATGAATCAATGAAAATCTGTAATTTGTTTTTAAACAGGTGCTTCATATACCGGTAATGAGTATTTGTGAGAACAGAATTAGATTAAATTAGATGAATTTACATTGTAGATGAGTACTGAATTAGAATAAATCAAATGGATTTACACTGTGAGTACTGAATTAGATAAAATTAAATGAATTTACATCATTGTACACTGTGAGTACAGAATAAGAATGAATTTACATTGTGAGTACAAAATTAGAATACCGGTAAATTTAATGAATTTACATTGTGAGTACAGAATTGAATAAATTTAATGAATTTACATTGTGAGTGATATTTACAAGTTTTCCAAAAGTTCAGACCTTACCTGCTTTGTGATTTGGTGTGTTGTCTGTAAAAACAAAAATGGAAGAATGTGTCCATGGGACATGGATGCCCCCGCCTCCTTGCAATCAAAACCCTTATAAACATATTAAATATTAAAGACATATCTATGTACAATATATATTAAATAATTATAAAAAAGGATCTTTCTCCTGTGATAAATAGGCACTGGAACTGGTTTGGTTTTGATATAATACGTAGTTCCAACAAATAATCTGAGAAACAGTCTTATATGTAATAATATATTTATAGCAACTGTGACCTTGACCTTGACCTTGGAGGTATCAACCCTAAAATCTATGGGATTATGTCTTTTGTGATAAGTAAGCAAGTGACCAAGTTTGGTTTTGATTAGATGCAGGATACTCAAGTTATCATCCGGAAACCAAAATTTTTATGAAATTTTAGTCTATTTTCAGCAACTGTGACCTTGACCTTGGGGGTACCATCTAAGAAATCAATAGGCTTATGTATTGGGTGATAAGCAAGCACGTGACCAAGTTTGGTTTTGATCCGATGTAGTATACTCAAGTTATCATCCGGAAACCAAAATTTTATTGAAATTTTAGTCTATTTTTAGCAACTGTGACCTTGACCTTGGGGGTACCAACGCAGAAATCGATAGGGTTCTGTCTTTGGTGATAACTAAGCATGTGACAAAGTTTGGTTTTGATCCAATGTAGTATACTCAAGTTATCATCCGGATACAAAAATTTTATTGAAATTTTAGTCTATTTTTAGCAACTGTGACCTTGACCTTGGAGGTACCAACCCGGAAATCGATAGGGTTCTGTCTTGGGTGATAAGCAAGCATGTGACCAAGTTTGATTTTGGTTCTATGTAGTATACTCAAGTAATCATCCGGAAACCTAAATTTTATTGAAATTTTAGTCTATTTTTAGCAACTGTGACCTTGACCTTGGGGATACCAACCTGGAAATCAATAGGGTTCTGTCTTGGGTGATAAGTAAGCATGTGACCAAGTTTGGTTTTGATCCATTGCAGGATACTCAAGTTATCATCCGGAAACCAAAAAGATGGACGTACGGACGTACGTACAGACGTACGTACGGACGGACGTGCGGATCAGGGAAAACCTTAATGCCCCCGACTGCCTAGCAGCGGGGGCATAAAAAGCAGGGATAGGCAAAATAAGTGTACAAAGTATGGTGATTATGGCGGCGCATAAAATTTCAGAAATGATGAAACATCATATACATGTATTTGAAAGAGTTGCAGCCATGTGAACTGGATTTCAGTTTTTAATTTTTAGGTATCATACCACCATTGATTTTTCCCTATTTGTCTTTGTTAAATTGGTCATTTTCTGAGAACCATAGTACATTTACTGTCGTTTCTAATAAAGCGAAACTTCTTACCTAATTAATTAGATATATTCTGAGCCTCCACAAAAATTTCGAGGACAACTTTCATTTAATATAAGAAAATGCCCTCGACTGGAAGAATATTACTATCAAAAATCAACTTTCACCTTCACTGCCAATCCGTGAAATGGTCATGTCATTGTTTTCACCAAAAAAAATTTATTACAACTGATAGGAATAAAATAAAGATTTTTTCTGGTACCTAAGATGTTCAGCTTTCACACAGTATGCAGGTTAATTACATTGGATACAGAACTATTTCAATCATCCCATACAAATATCCATACTCCATTGATAAGTACTATTTTAACATACAACCTTTGGCGGACGAATTTCCTTTTGGTGGTATGATATCTAAAGGGCCTCTTTTTATGCCCCGCCCACGAATGTGGAAGGGGCATATAGTGTTACCCTTGTCCGTCCTTCCGTCCATACGTCCGGTTAAGTTTTGCGTTAAGGTACATTTTTCGGAAACTGTAAGGTATAGAACAATTATAGTAGGCCAGTAGGTAGATCTTTGAAAGTACTACAAAGTTCACTAGGCAGTTTGACTCTTTGACCTACATTTCATGGTTGAGTGACTCTAATTACGTTTTCCATGTAAGTCCATTTCTCAACAACTACACATTATACGACAATGATGTTTCATCAAATTAATTGCCTTTACGAGTACTACCCAAATCATTGACAATTAGGTGGCTTTGACCTACATTTTACGCTTCAGTGACTTTGGTTAAGTTTTGCATTAAGGTCCATTTCTCAATTACTACACATTATAAGACAATGATGTTTCATCAAATTAATTGTCTTGATGAGTACTACACAAATCATTGACAATAAGGTGTCTTTGACCTATATTTTACGCTTCAGTGACTTTGGTTAAGTTTTGCGTTAAGGTCCATTTCTCAACTACTACACATTATAAGACAATGATGTTTCATCAAATTAATTGTCTTGATGAGTACTACACAAATCACTGACAATTAGGTGCCTTTGACCTATATTTTACGCTTCAGTGACTTTGGTTACGTTTTGCGTCAAGGTCCATTTCTCAACAACTACACATTATAAGACAGTGATGTTTCATCATATTAATTGCCTTGATGAATACTACCCAAGTCATTCACAATTAAGTGACTTTGACCTACATTTTATGCTTTTATTTACTCCATATCCTTTTATTCACCATTCAGTGACTTTGGTTAACTTTTGCATTTAAGGCTGTTTCTAAATGACTAAGCATTTTAGCATCATGATATTTCACTTTATTTCACATTCATCTATAGGAGAACTACCTGTTTCACCAAGCATTGGGTATCCATGACCTACATTTTATGCTTGAATGACTTTGTTAAATTTTTGGGTTTATGTCCACTTCTAAGCAACTACACACAATATTTCATCACACTTCACTGACAGGGGAATTATTTTATGCTCATTTGACTTAGGTTATCTTTTGCGATAAATTTATTGGCGGGGCATCCGTGTCTAACAGACACACTCTCTAGTTTGTAATAAAATTAGCTTATATCATATATATATTTTCTTCTATGTTTTTCCAGTAATTCTGGAAAGTTTGATGAAGATCTGGTGAACACTTGAAGTGAAATTCATAAAACAATGAGACTCTATATCATGGTATTACAATCTGAAAATGAGACTTTTGTGATCTGAGCCTATTGTCAGTGACTGAATGAATAAAATTTCAACAAGTGTCCTAAATGCAACTTGTTTGTGGTCAAAAAGCATGGCTAAACTATATATGTGGCTTTCTTTTAGACGTAAGACATATTTTGTAAATAACTGGGTGTCATGGCCCCTCCCCTCACCCCCACCTCCATATATCATTATTCTCCCAGTTATGTGTTTTTATTAGCTAAACCTGGACTGATATCAGTTTGATTTAATATTTAGAATCAAACTATTTGATAAGTTTGCAGATATGAAGCATGGGGTCCATCAAATTGTTAAAAGCCAGTCAAATTGTATATTTTGAAGTTTTGCCATATTTGAAATATTCGGCCAGTCAGATATAATTTTCCTAAAATTTAGAAAAATTCTTATAAAATGCTGTTATTATTCATTGTTCAACAATGATGGATAAAAAAATGTGACAATGGTAGTTAAATGCAACAGAAAGGGTCAGTTTATTTACATAAATTGTCATTTTAGACCACACATTTTAAAATTTCTTTTAATCATTCAGAAATGTCCTTATTCTACAACCTAAAATAGCCTATATTTCCCACTAGAATAGATTTCTGGTGCTCTTTTTTGCTGATAAATTACATGCACTATATATTCTTGGTTTATATGCCATATTAAAAGAAATTCTGTCAAAAATGCTTTGATACTTTGAAAATTAGTATCACTACATCCCTCGGCTAATACCGTCAAAAGTGAACATGATGAAAATGCAAAATTAAGGTCTGAAATTTCAATAGCTTGAATTTGTTAGCTATTTATTGCTTAAACACAGTGTATACTGTATTTTGCAATGATTAGAATGCAATTAATTATGGAAAATAAAATTTACAGTCATTCTGGTATGGATATATCAGGTTTTGCCCCTTTTTCTGAAAAAATTCCATCGCACCAATGTTTCAGCTCCAGTGTGATAATAAATAGCTTTTAAGGGCAAAATTGGCTAAAAAATGCGAATTTGGACCTAACTTGACGGTTTTGTACCAAAATAAACAAGACAGAGGCAAATTCTACTTTTTGTGATCTTTCATTTAAAGGTATCGTACCACCATTGATTTTTCCCTATTTGTCTTTATTAAATTGGTCATTTTCTGAGAACCATAGCACATTTACTGTCGTTTCAAATAAAGCGAAACTTCTTACCTAATTAATTAGATATATTATGAGCCTCCACAAAAATTTTGAGGACAACTTTCATTCAATATAAGAAAATGCCCTCGACCGGAAGAATATTACTATCAAAAATCAACTTTCACCTTCACTGCCAATCCTTGAAATGGTCATGTCATTGTTTTCACCAAAAAAAAAATTATTACAACTGATAGGAATAAAATAAAGATTTTTTCTGGTACCTAAGATGTTCAGCTTTCAAACAGTAAGCAGGTTAATTACATTGGATACAGAACTATTTCAATCATCCCATACAAATATCCATACTCCATTGATAAGTACTATTTTAACATATAACCTTTGGTGGACGAATTTCCTTTTGGTGGTATGATACCTAAATTTATGGTCATGTTCAGTTTTAGTGGTAATGTCATCTGTGTGTAATTTGGTATTTGTTTTATGTTCGTTATCACTGTGTTGATGCCGTTGCTGATGCACTGATAGTCCCCGAAGGTATCGATTAGCAAAAGTGTGGAAGACACACTCCTAGCCTGAGAAAAGCACACACTTCTAGCCTGAAAACAGCACACACTCCTAGCCTGAAAACAGATCACTTGAAAAGTAACAATATCAAGTTGAACTTTTGTAAAACTAAGGAGTATTTTGTCAGTACAGTACAGAAACAACGGCAGTAGAATACCGAAGGAACAAAGGAGTGGAATTTACAAAAATCGAAGTCCAAAGACATTGCCAAAATGAGAAGACAGAAAACAATGACGTTAGATACAGAAAATAATGACGTTAGTCAGATACAAAGCACAGAAATAGAAATCACAACATTCAAAACACAGGCACTCACGGTGTGAACTCCAGTGAAACTGAGAGTGACATCAGGTGCTCTGGAAGGGTAAGCATGTCCAGCACCCGTCACACTGTGAGTGAGTCAATCCAGGAAAATGTCAAAGTCGGTAGTCAAATCCGGGAAGACGTGAATCTAGCTGAAAATGTCCACTTTCATTTGGAATACTGACGTCATATCTTTCATTGAGGTTATGGTGACGGCCAGAACATTTCTTGAGGGATGAAATTAACATAGGTTGAAGAAATCCCTGACTAAGCAGCTTTTGGGACAGTGTTTTTGTTCTGTTCAAAAAACCACTGTACAAACTACACGCTCGACAGTACCGAATCAACTGTGAAATGTACACTCCATAGGCTGGAGAGGAAGGTATATTGCTTCAAGAAAGGAAAAGTTCACAATTGGGAAATTAAAATTATCAAGCTTGTCAAATAGCTTGGATTTCAAACGACTCTATAGGATTAAAATTCGATTTGTTGTGGTATGTCTTTTTCTGTACTGTACACAGCTCTGACCTTAGCTGGTGTTGATATTACTTTTGAGTTTTTAAGTTATTTGTTAATTCACTTTCAGCTCTTACATATGTTTTGATCTTTTTTTTTTTTAATGTTTGATTTTTGTCAGCAACATTGAGCCAAAATTGTGTTCTTCAGAAGTAGGATCTACAGCAAGTCTATTTCTCAGTAACTACAAATAATAGGTCAATGATATTTGGTATGGTGGTTGGTCTAAGGTCAATGATATGTATTATGGTGGTTGGTCTAAGGTCAATGATATTCGGTATGGTGCTGGGTCTAAGGTTAATGATATTTGGTATGGGGGTTGGTCTAAGGTCAATGATATTTGGTATGATGGTCGATCTAAGGTCAATGATATTTGGTATGGTTGTTGGTCTTAGGTCAATGATATTTGCATGATGGTTGGTCTAAGGTCAATGATATTTGGTATGATGGTCGATCTAAAGTCAATGATATTTGGTATGGTGGTTGGTCTAAGGTCAATGATATTTGGTATGGTGGTGGGTCTAAGGTCAGTGATATTTGGTATGGTGGTTGGTCTAAGGTCAATGATATTTGGTATGTGGGTTGGTCTAAGGTCAATGATATTTCGTATGGTGGTGGGTCTAAGGTCAATGATATTTGGTATGGTGGTGGGTCTAAGGTCAGTGATATTTGATATAGTGGTTGGTCTAAGGTCAATGATATTTGGTATGGGGGGTTGGTCTAAGGTCAATGATATTTGGTATGGTGGTGGGTCTAAGGCCAATGATATTTGATATGGTGGTGGGTCTGTCAGTGATATTTGGTATGGTGGTTGGTCTTGGGTCAATGATATTTGCATGGTGGTTGGTCTAGGTCAATGATATTTGGTATGATGGTCGATCTAAGGTCAATGATATTTGGTATGGTGGTTGGTCTAAGGTCAATATTTGGTATGGTGGTGGGTCTAAGGTCAGTGATATTTGGTATGGTGGTTGGTCTACATTAACCATGTATAAATAATATTTTGAATTGTATTTTTCTTTTGTCAGTTCAGAAATTGTATGTCATATTTATTAAACATGTTAATCACCTATGACGCATTTTAATTACATAATGAGGGCACAATATGAAATATGGACCACTATTAATTAGTTTCTGGTTTTAACAGGAATAAGACTTGGGACAGTCTCTTTAATGAAGCTAATTTGAGTTTGTTTATTGTTTGTTTTTCATTTAAAAACTCCTCTCTTACTTCCACGTGAAGAAAGTAAATTGAGGGAGAGGGCTTATAATAATGTTGTTGTAACTTGTGCCCGACCCCTTTGCTAAATCTTTTGAGAAATGGAATATGTTTAATTCGAGAAAGTTATAGGGTCTTAGTTGAGTTTAATTGTCATTTTTTCGTTGTTGATTTTTATGCGCCCGTGAATCGAAGATTCGGGGGCATATAGTTTTTGGTCTGTCTTTGTCTGTTTGTCCACAAAAAACTCTAACATTGGGTTTATCTTTTGAATGGTAAGTGATAGGGCTCTCATATTTTGCATGTGTATTCCTTGTGGCAAAACCTTTCAAACGATACCAAAATTTTGGACCTCATGACTTTGACCCTGACATGTGGTGGACTTTTTGAAAAAAAATAATAAACTTCAACATTGGGTATATCTTTTGAATGGTACGTGATATGGCTTTCATATTTTGCATGTGCATTCCTTGTGGCAAGACCTTTTAATTGGCACAAGAATAGTTGACATTGACCTTGGCCTGTGAACAACTGCATAAAAACTTTAACATTGAGCATATCTTTTAAATGGTGAGTGATGGGGCTTTCATAGTTTGCATGTGTATTCCCTGTAGAGAAACCTTTCAGTTGATACCAGAATATTTGACCTCGTGACCTCGACCTTGGCATGTGACTGTCCGGTAAAATTTCACCAGAAAAATGAAATTATATTTTGTTTCATTTTATATATACTAGAAAACACGAGGGGACTTTATAAACATAATAGGATGATATAAATGGGATAATGGTTTTTATGAAATAAAAACGATAGGATAGAAAATTGCGTGTTTGATTGAAAAGGGTGTGGTGGTTCATGATGTATTTGTATACTCAAATCAATACTTGAAGTAAGCTTTTCTCGGTACTTCTTTACCCCGAAGGAACCCCGGGATATAGAAATAGGACCTAGTATCTCCGGCTTGCGTGGTATGACCCCTCCTAAACGGGGCTGACCCCGAGGGAACCCCGGGATATAGAAATGGGACCCATTCCGTGGTTGTGCGGGATGAATAAATACACAACCCATCTTTCGGATAGAATGTAAACTCTGGTCCACGTGTTTGAAGAAAAGCCACGCTTCCTGCACGTTAAAGAACCCTTGTTGCAAGCTCTATTTTGAGTGGTCATAGGTGATCGGCTACAAGGCTAAATTCTCCGCCTTTTTCGATTTCACCCTAATTTTCCAGTGGCAGTCAGTATTTCCCGGCCCATGGCCCTTTTCATACCCAAAGTGATTATTTATTAACAAACTTGTTCTCGTCTTGATATGGCTGAAATATTGCTGAGTAGACGTTAAACAATATTCAATCAATCAATCAATCGGTACTTCTTTGTAAATTCCTCTATTGGTTTGCGCATGTGATAAAACAGTCACTGGTTCGATAAAACTTCTCATTTTGCGACCTTTTAAGGCGGTGTATAAAAATTTGGACAAGAGTACTGAAATTAAAATATTCAGAGTTTACCTTATAAATAAAAGATTTGGCAAAGGTTCCCCTTGTTATCTAGTATACATATAATCGATATCAAAAATAAAAATGTAGCAGAATACTTTTTTAAAAATAAAATTTCAGTTTTCTAGTGTAGTTTCCATAGCAACATCCATAACAATCCATATCAGACCACAATTAAAATAAAAATTTGGACAGGGTTTCACCTAAATATGAATAGGTCCAATGTTAAAACTGTACCCTGATGGCAGACATCTGGGATGAGGTACATACCTGACGAATACCTTTTTTATACGACCGCAAAAATTTTTGCGGTCGTATAATGGTATAGTGCTGTCGTCGTCGTCGTCGTTGTCGTCGTCGTTGTCGTCGCCTGTAGACACTTTTGTTTTTGGTCAATAACTTTAGTTCCAGTTGACTAATCCAAATGAAATTTTAACACAATGTTCCTTGGCACAAAAGAAAGGCTTTGCTTAGTTTTGGTCATTGTGGCCCCACCCGTTTTTAAAAAAGGGGCCAAAAAGGGATAAATTTGATGTTTTCACATATTTGACTGTAGAATCTTTATTATTTATCAGATTTTGATGGGGTTTCTTTCAGTGTCCTCCTGAGGAAATTTCCAATCAGTAGTATGCCAACGGATTTCAAGTGGCATGTACCGTTCACAAGATAAATGGGGCCCAAAAGGGGTAAATTTCAAAAATATTTTTTTTTATTTTAAGTCCGATTTTGATGCAAGTTTTTGCAATGGATTCCTTATGTAATTTAACGTAGCACTGTTCAATCAGATTTTTGATAACTTGTTTTTTTTTCCAAGCTATGAGGGACACAAGGGGGCAAAATTGTGAATATACGGATTACCAAAAATTTTTATTTTTCATCTGATTTCAACGGGATTTTTTTTGTCTAGATTCCTCTCATTGTAGGCTTTCATCAGTATGTCGACAGATTTGGTGTAGCTCTTACCGTTTCCGAGCTATTAGGGGTCAAAGGGGCAAAAATTGCAACTTTTAGAAATATGTAACATGTTTATTATACATCAGATTTTGATGGATTTTTTTTCTTTGGATTCCTCTTAATGTAAGCTTTTCGTAGTATGTCATCTGTTTTGACATAGCTCATTCCGTTTTTGAGCTATAAGGGGTCAAATGGGCCAAATTGCAATATTTCAAAATATGTGAAATCTTTATTTTTCTTTGGATTTCTCTTGATGGTAATCAACAGAATTTCTTAGCTCTAACAATATCCTAGTAAGAAGGGATTAAAAGGGCTAATTTTTATTTTCACGAGTTTGGTCCAGTTAATTTAGGTGTCAAGGTCCTTATTTTGTCCAGCAAATTACTGTGTCCACATTCATTTTAGTTTACACTTGTTCAAATTTCAGTAGTCGACATGCTGCGGTCGTATCATGCTGCGCTCGGCGTAGCCCTTTATTGGTTGGGGCTATCGAAGGACCACTGTTGGTAAGTTAGGTTCTAATTGGACATGCAGTCTCTGTAAAGAAGATATTTGAATTATACAAGTATGCACATAATAGTATAATCCTAAAAAAATAACTTCTACAAGAGTTCCTTTGATAATCATATGTCAAAATCGTAAAAAAAACTAAATTTACCCTGTTAGAATCAAATTATCTCCCCTTCCTGGTTTCGAACAATAATTATATTTCTTCATGTATATCTCCATATACTTTTCCTCCTTTGTGGAAAGCTTCGTGAAAATTCTTCAGGTGGTTTAAGTAAATAAAATTGACAGCAAAAGTCCGAAGCAAGAGGAGTTGTGTTTAAGAGGTATTACATTGTATGTGCAGACGGAATCAATGAATAGTAAAAGTCAAATTATTTCCCTTTCTAGCTTGGGACAAAAATTATATTTCTTTATGCACATCTCCATATAGTGTCCTTCCTTTGTGTAAAGTTTCATCAAAATCCTTCAAGTGGTCTAAGAGGAGTTGCGCTTACGAGAAGTGTGGACAGACAGACAGGGTGATTCCCATATACCCCCAAACTGAAAATAGGACGTTCCTTACAACTAACCATATAGAGGCTGCATAATAATTTTGAAATCAATCCCTCTTGTAGAAGTTGAGAAAAATGCGACGAAATCGATGTTTTCACCCTAGTTCGTAACAAAGTCAACATTCTGCAAAACAGGAAGTACATATCCTATAGGACTCTAAATTAGGCGTTCCTTATAACTAACCATATAAAGGCTGCATACCATTTTTGAAATGAATCCCTTTTGAAGAAGCTGAGAAAAATGCGACTAAAAATTCATGTTTTCACTAGATTTTGCTACAAAGTCCACATTTTGTAAAACAGGAAGTACACATCCGACAGGACTCAAATATGATGTTCCTTAGAACTAGCCATATAGAGGCTGCATCACAATTTTGAAATCAATCCCTCTTGTAGAAGCTGAGAAAAATGCGAAGAAAATTTGTTCGTACGAACTGACGAACGGACGGACAAGGTGAATGCAGTATAACTCCCTGTGTATAGAGTGGGGGTATGATATGACAATAATTTTGAGGGCTTGCAGATTAAAAAAAAAGAAACAACAAATGAGGTATGTTGGCTTGGGAAACCTCTAAAATATGTAAAATGAAAATTTCAAGTATAATGTGCATATAAGTAGTATATTCCCCGTAGGCCCTCACCCTCTGATTTGTTGACAGAATCATGTGACCACGCCCTCATTAATTATGCAAATGAGTTATAAACCTGTCAAAAGTGACTGACACATCAAACACTAAAAAAGTAAGTACCATCATGAAATTTCATAAAATCCATACATTAATGTCAAGAAAAACCAAGGGAAACCACCTTACCATGTAAGAAATATCTCCAAAATTATTTATTCACGTACACTATTAAAAATGTCAAAAATGATTGATCACATCTAAGAGAGAAAAAAGGTCAAGGAAAAATGTAAAAGATGCACCTTTTTATTATAGATAACCACCTGTCATGTCATCGGTAATAAAAATATCATAAATGATTGACAGTTCAAAGGACATAAAAGTTTGAACCGCAATAATATCCCATACATCGCATACATCAATGTCTAATAAAAATGTAAAAAATACACGTTATTTTTATTAATAATATAAATGTCATTAGATTTACTAATAAAAGAAAATAATATATCAATTAAGATATCAAATTACATGTAAAAAAACATTAATTTTGAATCGAACAATGCACCACTGTATAAACGTATTAAAAACGATTATTTGCGTCTCGTATTAATATATTATCATTTAATGTTAATTAGGTAATAAAATTATGAATAAATTTGTACTTAATTATATGATCATACTGTAATATTATCATGCCAAAATGTTTCATACAAATATAGAAAATTAACAATCTTTTTAAAACCATTTACGTATCGTCACGCGTGAGTAATTTTGCCCTAAAAATCACATCTAAGTGATACATGACCTTATGATGGATTCTATGTATATCTAGAAGTCGTTTGGATCAACTTTCGCATCGTCCCGCGTCAGTGATTTTGCCTTTAAAAATTACAGTTAGGTCACGTACCGGTTTGTTTTTGATTCTATGTGCGTCTACGGGTCTTTTTGGGCCATTTAGGCACCGTCACGCACAAGTGATTTTGCCCTAAAAAGTGACCTCTTAGTCATATATGACCTTATACCATATTCTATGCGTCTCTAGAAGTCTTTTGGAGCCTTTTTGTCATCGTCACGCAAGAGTGATTTTTAAAACGACAGTTAAGTTGGTCTTCCAAACGTTTAGATTTTATCTGCACTGAAGAGACATAAGTTGTCGAAATACGCATATGCAGATAGTAAATTCACAGTAACTTCGGTATTTAGTTATTTGTTACCACTGGGTCGATGCCACTGGCGGTGGACTGTTAGTCTCCGAGGGTATTCACCAGCCCAGTTGTCAGTACTTCGGTGCTGACCCGAAAGCCGATTATTTTTGGAACCTTACAGTATCTAATTTTTTGTAAATTTTGTTGAAAACTAAGGAGTATCTCCCTCATGCAAAGCTCTGTCCTTAGCTTATTTTGGCTTAACATTTAGATCATATTGGTTATTTGTTCTCTATCAGTTTTTAAACATCTTTTAGTTGATGGTCTTCCAAACGTTTAGATTTTATCTGCACTGAAGAAACATCAGTTGTCGAAATTCGCATATGCAGAGGGTAAATTCACAGTAACTTCGGTATTTAGTTATTAAGTCACATACCGACTTGTTTTCGATTCTATATGTGTTTACGAGTTTTTTTGAGCCGTTCCACTCAGAATACTTACATATAAATATGGCATTAACATTAAAACATACAAGTATTTGCAAAATTATTGTTGAATGCCTTGTCAGTATTTCAACTTAAAAGTTGTAAATAGATCACATCTCTGAAAATTGTATTTTAAACAATCATGTCTACAATCATACACCTTGAATGAATCGACAATTGCACAATTTCAACACTGCTAAAAGACTGTCGTATTACATTAAAAATTACAGCTCAACTTAAACATATAAAAAATCTTTATGTGTCGCTAGAAAGAAATATGTATAACTTTAGTAACAGTGGTCGTTTAACATACCAAATTGAAGCTAATACTTGTGTAAAAAAACTACTTCTTAATAACGGTGCACGGAAGTTACTGTAGATTTATTTTGTGCATTTGGCCATTTCGACAAATTATGTGTCTTCAGTGCAGATAAAAATCAAACATAGGAAATCCAGAAATCGTAATCTAAACTATGTACAGCTCAAAACATATCAGTGCAAATCCCTAAGTTTACATCTATGGACCGCTTTTGCATAACCGTTTCCCAGATTGCAAGTTACAGATCATTCCCTTTAAAAGTTTGATATTGTTGTTTTCTCTACCGAATTTGACATAACTACCGGATTTAACATGTTCAAAACGGTGGGTATCTTGTTAAGAGCAGGAGATGCTTACTCTACCGGTGCACCTTATCTCGTCCATGGTTTTAATTTATGTCCGTGTTGTTCATCTGTATGGACTTTTCTTTTTTTTCTTTTCTGTACCATACCTATCTGTTATCTCTGTATCTTTGTGTTTCCGATGTTGGATGATGCTATTGTCTTTGGATTATTTTTCAGACCGACGGTTCGGTCCTCACTTATTTTACATATGGACTTGTGACAAAGTGAGACTTATTAATTGGGCTGCACAAATCCAAAACCCAGAAAGCTGGAGACAAAGTTTCTAGTAGTAGTATCATGAAGATCAATCCAGATTAATGAATAGACGCAGTAACGAAAATGAGAAAGGACGGAACATTTTGAATATAAGAAAGGAAGACCAAGTCTAGTAATTGTCTGACAAACATCACAATTAGTCGCAAAATATATGTATCTCGTTAAAGAGCCATCTGGTAAAGAGAAATGATGCAATGAAATATTAAAGCAAACACCAAAAATTGATATAAAAAATTATCAAACTGGTTTGTCATTGCATTTACAATAAACTATTTTGATCAAATAACTGAGTACTATTTTCCATATCAGACTTGTTTCCATATACAAAAACATCTTTACTTACGACGTCATTCCGTAAGTAAGTCTTTCCTAACCTTTCGGAACACCTGGACATCATGCTGATGACACCTCTTAAGATTTATGTATGTGATGTCTTTTTACATTTGATTACCTATTTTGCCCTTCTTTCTTGTGTCACCATGTGATCGTTTGATTTAGTGCTATGACGTTATTTACTTTTTCGCTCCGACAAGTTTATTTCTTATTATCATATTATTTTACGTCATACTGAATAAAGGATACAACACCACAAAAATTAAACAAAAGCAAAAGACAATTCAACACTAGTAGTCTATATCCTACAAATACAAGAGCCATCATCTATGGAAAGCCAACGGGGTCAAAATTCTTAATTCGTAAATTGTTAATTTGTAACTTGTAACTGTGTAATTTCTAAAGTCTTAATTCGTAAATTGTCAATTATTAACATGTCATTGTAAAATTTGGTTGACCCTTTCGTGGGAAAATATTTTGCATTGACTATAGGGAATATATCATATGTCATGTAGTGCTATGTATGTAATGTCGATTTTAAAAGCTCATTAGAACTGGTGTTGTATTGTTTTACATATATCGACTTTACATTAAATATTAATTGACTTGACTTGGGAATCACTGAAGCGCAGTGTGTGAAATTAGTGGTAGACCCATTTTCTATGAAAAATAGCTTAGGTCTATAAGGATCTCTTTTCTCTTTTCTGATAGACCTAATGTCTATGACAATTTTCGACAATACAAAATACAAATACTTTATTAGAACAAATACATTAACAGTGCATGGTTATGGCCAATACAATACTATATTCACTTAGGGGTCTATACAAATCTTGACAGGTCTATGATAGACAAAATTGTAGGTACTGACATTTTTAGTTTCAAAGACTGGAAGCGTGCCCCCTCTTATTACAGTCAGTAGGTCCCTTATAAAAAGTTCTGGAACCACAAATGGAGGCTAGAGCAGAGATGGCTGGCATGCTTATTTGTGACTTGGTGCCATCCTTACAGAAATAAACCTCTTATGTTTGAGGAATACTTACTAAGATGCAGCTAATGATTGCCTAATCGCTGGCCTGAGGGAGCTCAATTTCAGAAGCGCCGGCAAAAGAGGTCTTTCTGCAGGGTGCCCACAGGCAAACTGAATGATAACTTTGGGTTGTTGCGAATGTGTGAGGGATTTCCCATACTTTCTCATCGATATTTACTCAGTAGAAATATAATGTAAAAACAAAAACATACCTTATCGTGTTTGTCATAGTTTCATAAATAGAATAAATCCTTGATTAAAAGAAGGTTAGCAGATTAGAATTTACAACCTGAATATAAGAAAATGGTGCATGCCCCCTTCTAATCCTAATTATTGTGTTTTGACGTGTATTCTTAGAGATACCCTCAAAATTAGGTATTTGACTTTGCATTGCGAAACAATGGGGAAATATAATAATAAACTAGAGGCTCTCAAGAGCCTGTATTGCTCACCTGGAACCTAATGCAGTGACATTTGGAGAACCATATTTCCCATTAGCAATAATCTGAGATAGGACCCAGACTTTTAAGCTGTTATTTTAGAATACCAAAGGTGAAGACCCAATGACTATTGTGGCAAAGTTTGTTTCCAATTGACTATGTAGTTTCAGAAAAAAATATCTTTGAACATATTTTCCCATGTTGTAGGGGGCCATCCAAAGACTATTGTCGCAAGTTTGGTTCCAATCGGGTAAGGAGTTTCAGAGAAAAAGATTATTGCTATAAGGTCCAATGTTAATCTATGTTCCATGCTGGCAGCCATCTTAGATTAGGTGCAAACTTTAAAAAACACCATTTTCAGAAGAAACCATCTAGGATTATTGTGACTAAGTTAGGTTTCAACTGGCTCATCAGTTTCAGAGAAAAATATCTTTGAAAGTATTTTCCCATAGGGTTCATTGTTAAACTATGTTCTCTGCAGGCGGCCACCTAGGATTTGGTGCAGCCATAAGAACATAATGTTGCAGGGAACCACCAAAAGACTATTGTGGCCAAATTTGGTTTCAAACGGCTATGGGATTTCAGAAAAAATATCTTTGAAAGTGTTCCCATAGTGTCCATTGTCAACATATGTTCTCCGCTGGTGGCAATGTTTTTGGCTGAACAGAAAAATTTTGGCAATCTAAGTTAAGGACCTTCCATACATCATTCCTGCAAAGTTTGGTGAAAATTGGTTCAGGGGTATTGTATTAACTTATCTATTTTTTTTCCACCCATGCTGTAAATATTATATTGTATTTGATGTAATACATTCATTTCACTGTAACTATGTTTTAGAGAATAAAGATATAGTGTTGGTGGGTTTCATAGGAGATAGCCAAAATGTGAAAAGTTTACGGACAGAGAAAAGGACTGGCTGACTGACGGATGCCAAGTGATGGGAAAAGCCCACATGGCCTTTGGCCAGGTCAGCTAATAAAGCGACTGTATGGCAACATTCACGGGAGTCGAAATTTTATCAACCAAACGCGAAAATCGTTGAAATTTCAAGTCAAGGAAGTGTTCCTCTACATTTCATCAATTATTCATTATTCCTGTGTTGCTGTGCAACAAGTTATGAGGATTGTGTTTGAAAGCCATCCGCTTTAAAAAATTTATGTTTTTTTTTTGAAAGGGGCCAATTAAATCAACAAAAATATATCTACACACAGAGGTGACCTCGAATAGTCATGTATCCCTATTGTACTGGTCACTGCACCTGGGAGGGGGTGTGTCACTTCCTTTTTTAAGGTATATACATGTACGCATGTACAGATGTGTCGCTGGAATGGGTCCCTTTTTTCAACTTGGCAAATATATGACTGTTATTTGGTTGGAAATTTCAGACTTAATATATGACCGGGTCGAACATTTCAGACTAAATACATGAAATATAAGACTGAGCCGGAAAATTCAGACTACCGGTAATATTGTTCTGGGCCGGAAATTTTGGACTAAATATATGATGGGAGAAATTTGTTGACACTCATTATTCCTTTATATTATAATCGCAATGTTAAAATTTTGTAAACGAGAATTAAATAATCTAATGAGAAGCAAATAGATGGAATTTTTTTTATTTATTTGGCTCTTGGGTAATGAAGATAAAAATGTTTTATATCATGTTTGTACTTGACAAAACAAATTGAATGAGAATAAGTATTGTTTTAAATGAGTCACTTAGTTAATATATAGTACATGTATATATTAAAACTGTATTGAATATACAGGCGCGGATCCAGGCAATTTGAAAAGGGGGTTCCAATTAGAAAATAAAAGAAAATATCGCCGAGCGGAGCGAGGAGCGAAAATTTTTGGGGTATTTCTTAGTAAAACATCAGGATAATCATTAAAAACCACATGATTGTCCAAAAAAGGGGGAGTTCCAACCTACGGAACCCCCCCCCCCCCTTGATCCGCCAATGAATATACATTATTTTGCTATATATAAAGTCTAAAGGAATTTGACCAACCAGAAAACTTACTGAATATACCGGATCGTCGAGACATGATATGTAGCATCATGGTGTGATGTCCTGATGTACCCTCTGGTTATTTTGTCAATGACCTTGATGTAAAACTATGGAATTGTTTCTTTTTTTACACACCTATTCCCACTTTAAACCAAAGTGACACCCCCCCCCCCCCCCCNTTTCCCCCGGTCAGAGGTTTGATTCCGTTAGGATAGCACCAAGTCACAAATAAGCATGCCAGCCACCTCTTCTGGCTCTAGCCTCCAGTGGCGGTTCCGGAACTTTTTATAAGGGACCCACTGACTGCAATAAGAGGGGGCACGCTTTAGTGATTCCCTATGCAATCAATCAAATTTTCCCACGAAAGTGTCACCCCACCTCCCGATCCACCACTGTCTTTAGGGTCAAATGGCCCTCTAATCGCTTTTTTATTAGCCACAATGGGAAGGGGTTGAAAATTGTCATAGACATTAGGTTATCAGGAAAGAGAAAAGAGATCCTTATAGACCTAAGCTATTTTTCATAGAAAATAGGTCTACCACTAATTTCATACACTGCGCTTCAGTGATTCCCAAGTCAATTCAATTAATATTTAATTTAAAGTCGATATATGGAAAACAATACAACGCAAGCTCTAATGAGCTTTTAAAATCGACATAACATACATTGCACTGTATTCCCTATAGTGAATCAAAATATTTTCCCACGAAAGTGTCAACCAATGATTCAACAAACCCCCCCACCCCCGCCGCATCCGCCACTGTCTTAAAGGTCGACTGGCCCACTGATGGCATTACTATTAGCCACAATGAGAAAGGGTTATTTTTACGTATGAAACAAGCTACAAATGCTTGTGTTATGGAACGGGAGGTCTATATTGCATGTGGTGATCTGGCTGTTTCTTTCCGTTGTTGAACGCAGCGCCACATGTCGTCTGCAGAAAACAAGAAAACCGAGCGCCATCTATCGTCATAATGATCGTTAGAATAATACAACGATGAAATTTCACGAATTGACATTTAACGAATCAACAAAACATCAATACACGAATATACGTATTAAGAATTTAGACATTACACAATGACAAGTTACAAATTGACAATTTACGAATTAAGAGTTGAGAAATTACACAGTGACAAGTTACAAATATAATAATTGAGAAATTACACAGTGACAAGTTACAAATTGACAATTTACGATTTAATAATTTAGAAATTACACAGTTACAAATTGACAATTTACGAATTAAGAATTTAGAAATTACACAGTTACAAGTAACAAATTAACAATTTACGAATTAAGAATTTTGACCCCGTTGGCTTTCCATAATCATCTGGTACTCTGGTCAGCATAATCTGATATAGCAAATCATCACATTCCCAGTAATAAGTTTTGCGATTAGTCATAGCCGGTGCACATCTATCACACAATAAGCAATTGATCTATTGAAAAAAAACTATGCTCATCTATCAAACAGAAACATTGAAATGATGGGTCAAACCAATTTAACGACCGAAAAACTTCTGTAGTGAAAACAATTTTGAGACAGTAATCTGAATGATATAGTTTGTTGATCTTACGAAAAAATAGAAAAAATCCTGCTATTTTAATTACATATCAATTTCTCACATACAATTTTTAAATACGTCCTTGGCATACCTTGTTAATATAAATTAAAGTAGAATCGTTTACGTTTCTTCAAACTTCGAACTGGCATTCCATTGGTACTGATTAAAGAATATAAGATAGACATATCTTTCGGTTATTTATGTTATTATTTTTGTATCTTTTTCGTTCCATTTTTATATACTTTATAGCAAACATATTTTCCTAGTCTGTTCTTCTTAATCGGTCAACTGAAAGCAGATTTGTGTTTGCAGGAAATAAACTTATCATCTGGAAATGCCGACTTCAGCTAAAATAAAAGAACAATAGTATTACTTTACAACCCTTTTCCCTTCAGCTACAACCACCCTTACCAAAATATAAGGCTTCCAGCACATATAAGCAGCAAATTTGCAGGAACTTTGCAGCAAACTTGCTGCACACTGTTTGCAGCAACCTTGCTGCAAGTTCATTTTTCGCATGCAAATGAGTTTTCCGGCACACAGTGTGCCGCAAGTTTGCAGCACACTTCCAATGCATCTCTCTTCAGTTTCTTGCACACTTCCCGCACACAGCTCTTGCACACTTCCCGCACACTTCCTACACACAATTTCTGCACACTTCCTGCACACAGTTCCTGCACGCTTTCTGCTCACAGTTCATGGAAAGGTCACACTTTGTCCTTGTCATGTGTATTGCACTTCATTTTATTGTCTAATGTTCTATACCAGCTGTGTGACAGGTATAAAACATACTTGATTTTTGTATACTATGATAATAGAATATTATTATACATTCAAACTCTTAGCTGTTTTCCATTAAAAATCTAAAAGCAGGTCACCCTCCCTCTTGAATTGTTTTTCTCTTACCAATTAAAACAGAATATTTAACAGATAAAAATTATAAAATATTGTACAAAACACTATAAAAAGATCCATTTACCTTCCATATATGTATTTCCCTCCATTTAATCCAAGATTTCTCACACAAAAACAATTGTTTTCCTTTTGTTGTTGCAGCATCTAGCTGCCTTCCCTTGGCTCCATTTTTTAAAAAAATTCTGCACATGTGCAGAGACTGCGGCACACTTCCTGCACACAGAATCAAAAGCTGTGCACTTCTGGCACACAATTTTATTTTTCTTTTCATTTGTGGCGCACTTCCCGCACACAGGTTACAGTGTGCGGGAAGTGCGCCACAAGTGTGCAGCTAGCGGCACCATCAAGCTCAGTTCTGGCACACTGTAGCTGCACATCGATTTGGTTGCAGGAAGTTTGCAGCAACTTTCCAGCAAGTTTGCTGCACACTTCAGATTTTGGTAAGGGCAAACGTTAACAATCTGAACAGAGTTTCGTGAATATAAAGTCAATGATCGAACATCTTTAATTTAACATGTAAATACAGGTGTTTGATATTTAAGCACAAATTTTGGAAGGTCATTTTTTTTTCAGTTTCAAAGATTTTTTTTTAACAGAGGCAGCAGATAAAAAGGCCTTGATACATGCAAATGTTTTATCAGTATAAAACTACAAACTACAAAAGAAAATAAAAAAGGAACGGGTGTTAGGAGCTTAATGAAACAAAAAAAGCACTTGGAATGGAATTATGACACTCCCGCCTAAACACTGATTTCATTGCTACTTCCACACAACATTACCGAAAAGCTATTCTGCACCAATATTTCTGGCCAATCACTTATTCTAGCATTATCTATTTCAGCTAGTACCTGTACGGCAATATAAGAACCGTGTTGGACAAGTATCTACATATTTATACACAGCGATTTCTAAAGGTATGTATATTTTACAGGGTAAAGGAATTATTCCCATTTACATTTTCAAGAAGGGCTCTAAGTTTGTTTTCGCTTACAAGAAAAAGAAATACACGACATGGACGCCGATTGAGATATTGTTATGCTTTATTTTGTGTTTAATTGTAACAGAAAAGGAAACACCAACAATGGCTGAAAATGGAAACTACACAGGAAAAACATCAATAAAAAGACAAAAGACAAAGGTAAACAACGATAGTAGTTCGGGATAGTGGGACTTGTTACCGGCATTAGCAAAAACAAGCGGTAGGATTAAACAGGTTAAAATATTATGTGTACCCAAACCTCCCCTATACCGTTTCCCTGTGGCATCATAAACATACAAATAAATCCAAGACAGGTGGACTACTAACTCCATGACCACTATCTTGACAAGGGCAAGAAAAAGACAGAAAATAATTTTGAAAGAGGGGTCAAGGAGCGCTTGACAAACCTCTTTTTAAAATCTCTATCAGCATTGAGAATTTTATTTCATTCATATTTATCTTCCTGCGATTACTTGTGGTTGTATTTCAGAAACCGATAGTATCATAAAAAGGCAATTACATTTAAGATTAAAGATATTCGATCATTAACTTTATATTCACGAAACTCTGTTCAGATTGTTAAAGTTTGGTTGTAACTGAAGGGAAAAGGGTTGTAAAGTAATACTATTGTTCTTTTATTTTAGCTGAAGTCGGCATTTCCAGATGATAAGTTTATTTCGTGCAAACACAAATCTGATTTCAGTTGACCGGTTAAGAAGAACAGACTAGGAAAATATGTTTGCTATAAAGTATATAAAAATTGAACAGCGTTTATTAGAGTGAAAATATACAACAATAATAACATAAATAACCGAAAGATATGTCTATCTTATATTCTTTAATCAGTACCAATGGAATGCCAGTTCGAATTTAACGCTTGAAGTTTGAAGAAACGTAAACAATTCTACTTGGTATGCCAAGGACGAATTTAAAAAATATTATGTGAGAAATAGATGTTTTTGTATGTGGAAACAAATCTGATACGAAAAATACTCAGTTCATTGATCAAAATAGTTAATTGTAAATGCAATGACAAACCAGTTTGATTATTTTTTATATCAATTTTTGGTGTTTGCTTTAATTTTTCATTGCATAATTTCTCTTTACCAGATGGCTGTTTAACGAGAAACATATTTTGCGACTAATTGTGATGTTTGTCAGACATTTACTAGACTTGGTCTTCCTTTCTTATATTCAAAATGTTCTGTCCTTTCTCATTTTTGTTACTGCGTCTATTCATTAATCTGGATTGATCTTCATGATACTACTACTAGAAACTTTGTCTCCAGCTTTCTGGGTTTTGGATTTGTGCAGCCCAATCAATAAGTCTCACTTTGTTACAAGACCATATGTAAAATAAGTGAGGACCGAACCGTCAGTCTGAAAAATAATCCAAAGACAATAGCATCATCCAACATCGGAAACACACAGATACAGAGATATCAGATAGGTATGTTACAGAAAAGAAAAAAAAAGAAAAGTCTATACAGATGAACAACACGGACATAAATTAAACCATGGAGGAGATAAGTTGCACTGGTAGAGTAAGCATCTTCTGCTTTTTACAAGTACCCACCATTTTGAGCATGTTAAATCCGGTAGTTTTGTCAAATTTGATAGAGAAAACAACAATATCAAACTGTTAAAGGGAAGGATCTGTAACTTGCAATCTGGGAAACGGTTATGCAAAAGCGGTCCATAGATGTAAACTTAGGGATTAGCACTTATATGTTTTGAGCTGTACATAGCTTAGATTACGATTTCCGG
Organism: Modiolus philippinarum; assembly: GCA_002080025.1. NCBI lineage: Eukaryota > Metazoa > Mollusca > Bivalvia > Mytilida > Modiolidae > Modiolus > Modiolus philippinarum. The sequence goes on along the minus strand of MJUU01055247.1, from coordinate 21,240 downwards.
ATTTCCTATGTTTGATTTTTATCTGCACTGAAGACACATAATTTGTCAAAATGGCCATATGCACAAAATAAATTTACAGTAACTTCCGTGCACCGTTATTAAGAAATAGTTTTTTCACACAAGTATTAGCTTCAATTTGGTATGTTAAACGACCATTTTTACTAAAGTTATACATATTTCTTTCTAGCGACACATAACGATTTTTTATATGTTTAGGTTGAGCTGTAATTTTAAATGTAATACGGCAGTCTTTTAGCAGTGTTGAAATTGTGCAACTGTCGATTCATTCAAGGTGTATGATTGTAGACATGATTGTTTAAAATACAATTTTCAGAGATGTGATCTATTAATTTACAACTTTTAAGTTGAAATACTGACAAGGCGTTCAACAATAATTTTGCAAATACTTTACGAAAGGATATGGAGTAAATGAACATGAGACCATAACACATATGTTAACTCCAACTGCAATAAATTTATTGGGCTGTATGGCCATTTCGGAAATTAATTCCTCATCAGCAACACTAGAACCCAAACAAAGTAAATCCATAATTTCAAAAAATGTTCACAATGCGCAAAACCAAACAAAATCCGAATAATCATTAATATCAAATATAGCTAAGGACAAAACTACGATGGAGGGAGTTAATCCTTTGCTTTTAGAATTTACATAAATTTAGATAACAGTTATTGAACAAAGTGTACACATGAGATATTATCTCATGTACAAGCACAGCATATCTAAGAAAAATAAAGAGCATACATCTCTACCACGGGGAATTGTTTTACCAACTCCACTCTGCAATAAAAGACAAACTCCTGTATTAAATATTTGTATTTGTATTATATACTTGTATGTTTTAATGTTAATGCCATATTTCTATGTAAGTATTCTGAAAGGAACGGCTCAAAAAGACTCATAAACACATATAGAATCGAAAACAAGTCGGTATGTGACTTACTGACTAAATACCGAAGTTACTGTGAATTTACTTTCTGCATATGCGCATTTCGACAACTTATGTCCCTTCAGTGCAGATAAAATCTAAACGTTTGGAAGACCATCAACTAAAAGATGTTTAAAAACTGATAGAGAACAAATAACCAATATGATATAAATGTAAAGCCAAAATAAGCTAAGGACAGAGCTTTGCATGAGGGAGATACTCCTTAGTTTTCAACAAAATTTACAAAAAATTAGATATTGTATGGTTCCAAAAATAATCGGCTTTCGGGTCAGCACCGAAGTACTGACAACAGGGCTGGTGAATACCCTCGGGGACTAACAGTCCACCACCAGTGGCATCGACCCAGTGTAACAAATAACTAAATACCGAAGTTACTATTAATTTACTTTCTGCATTATGCGCATTTCGACAACTTATGTCTCTTCAGTGCAGATAAAATCTAAACGTTTGGAAGACCAACTTAACTGTCGTTTTAAATGGCAAAAATCAATCTTGCGTGACGATGACAAAAAGGCTCCAAAAGACTTCTAGAGACGCATAGAATATGGTATAAGGTCATATATGACTTAGAGGTCACTTTTTAGGGCAAAATCACTTATGCGTGACGCGTGACGGTGCCTAAATGGCTCAAAAAGACCCGTAGACGCACATAGAATCAAAAACAAACCGGTTTGTGACCTAACTGTAGTTTTTAAAGGCAAAATCACTCATGTGGGACGATGCGAAAGTGGGTCCAAACGACTTCTAGACACACATAGAATCCATTATAAGACCATATATCACTTAGATGTGATTTTTAGAGCAAAATTACTCACGAGTGACGATACGTTAATGGTTTTAATAAGATTGTTTATTTTCTATATTTGTATGAAACATTTTGGCATGATAATATTACAGTATGATCATATAATTAAGTACAAATTTATTCATAATTTTATTACCTAATTAACATTAAATGATAATATATTAATACGAGAAGCAAATAATCGTTTTTAATACGTTTATACAGTCACGGCCACCAATCGCGCTAAATCATATCCAAATGATATGAAAACAATTTCGTTAGCGGGACTTCCGGATATGCGTTTCCGGGACTTTTTCTCTGCACCTCGAAGGTAAATCGTCTTTATTTTCTACGTTATCGGACTGTTATTTAAAAAAGGCGAATGTCATTCGATGTGTTCTCATGGTTCCTACCTTAACTGAAAACTACTGCAACAATTTCAGTGTGATACGGACGCTAGAACCTTTATTCTGAGATAAGCCTCATTGAAAATACTCGGAACGGACGAAATAATGCCTAGAACTCAATGGTTCGACTACATTAATGAATTTAAGTTTAATAAACATGTTTCAATAGTCTACACGAACAAACAGACAAGTCTTTGTTTATCTAAAAACAGTAAATTACATGAAATCTCTGAAAAATACACATACTCTGAGTTAGCGGTACCAGATATGAGTTAGCGGTATCGAGTATGAGTTAGCTTACAAGTGGAAATACATACGCGGGTTACTTTCATTTTGTATTATCGAACTCTATTTACGCATCACGAGATGCATGGAGAAAAGTCCAACAAACTTTAAATTGAAAATACCACTAATTAAAAAATAGTTTTTATTCAAGAATATCCTCGTCTGGCTATTTTGCAAAGATACGACATTTTTGAGTTCCACTGTCTACATGTATAGAAAAATAATAATTTTTTAATCAATGGTCGCCGTTTACTTTATGTGATGACAATTTTATTTCAGTTTTATCATGAGTGTCTATAAAAAAAAATTCACATCTCTTTTACAATGAAAAGAAACGTGGCATACCTATTAAACACTCTTATAATCCATTATAAACAAAATCTGAGAAATAACTTGGACATCGTTCATAAAATCCGATGCCAAGTGCATTTAAACCGTTCCCGGTTAAAGCTGGCGCACTTCATTCAAAATGCGCTACGGTCCACACTTTTACACTCCAATTAAACTACAAAGTATTGCATTCAGTTCTTAATAAAAGTTTTGAACAAAAGACAACTGAAAAAATATCGGGTCTTGTTATTGGTAGTTGTGTAACATGGACAAATCATACCGTCAAGTATCTCCGCAAGTGTCAAAAAGAATCAATTTTCATAAAAAATACGTAAATTTTTATCATCGCATATACGTGAATTATATATTTTTATTCTTGTATGTAATTTCATTTTGATTATCGTTGTGCGATTCGGAGAAATTGTAATAAAATAGGCTGAAAAGCTAATAAGATCCTAAAATCATAAAAAAATACATGTATATTAGAATGACAATTTCCCAACATTCTAGAACGACAATCAAAATGACGTAATTTATAAGAATTTAGATATATAATTCATATATATGGCATGGGATAAAAAATAAGTACCCTAGAGTATTGAAATAAAAAAAAACTATTTTCTATATCAAATAACAAAATACCGAAGTTACTGTTAATAATGGAAGTCCATTAACCCAAAAATGTGCAAAAGCTCAAGAGAACAAATATCCAGAAGGATCTAAATAGAAAAGCCAAAATTCAGCTAAGGTCAGACCTATGCATGAGCGAGATACTCCTTAGTTTTAAATCACATAATATGAATAACAAATGTCCCAAAACTGACCCCTGTTGTATAGCGGCAAATTGATTCCTGTTGAACACCGGTTTCCATGCACTTCACATAATGACTAGCTTATTTCTCGGATTTTTTTTGACATATCGGATTAAAAGACTGTAATATTAACATACCACGCTGTCTTGTATTGTACCAGAAACATTAAAAATTTTCCTTTTCCTTTTATTCACATCCATACTGATGATAAAACTTGAAATAAGAATACCTTCATTTCATAAAGTAAACTGTTTTAGACCATTGATTTTAAATTATTTTATATCTATACAATTTCTCAGTGTCAAAATAACAAAACATGTAGAAGGTTAAACCTAACAAAATGTCGTATCTGTGCAAAATGACCAACTGCTAGGTCATAGATTAAGTCGCTTGACATTTCTATTCAATTTCATACGACAAAAGTTCGTTACAACTTCTGTCCTTGCATATTATAGTCATGTGCTGTTGAAAAATTCGATAAAAAATGTGGAATGATAGTACAAACGAAAACAATCTTATATATGACAGACATCCGCGTATTTCCACTTGTAAGCTAACTCATACTCGATACCGCTAACTCATATTTGGTACCGCTAACTCAGAGTATGTGTATTTTTCAGAGATTTCATGTAATTTACTGTTTTTAGATAAACGAA
>MJUU01055246.1:0-13557 GCA_002080025.1 Modiolus philippinarum | reverse complement strand
CGGTATAATATAGAATTGAGAAAAGGTGCCCTACCTTTTATATTTATGTTGAAATAATAAGAAAGTTTTAGTATGTGTAAATCTAATTTAAAAGTAATGTATCTTTTCTTAGGTTCATTACTACGGTGATATACCAGGATTTTTTTTTATTTGACGTAAATTATTTTTGATTAAACATTGTTGATTTCATTTATTTCTTTTTCTGACAAAATTACAACATTTTAAGCTTTTGACGATCCTACTCTGATATTGTTACGGCAAAAGTGCATGGAGACAGTTCCCGGGAGAAAGTTTGTAACACTCTATAACCGACTACTAGTATTTTCTTTTCTCAAAATGAACATTGGTTTTTTTTCTTTCTAAATTACCATTTTATTTATGCTGTGAAATTAAGAATATCTCTACTTTTATTGCACGCTGATATTTTTCATTTCGAGTTCGTTTCATGAAAATATATAAGATTTTTTAACCGACACGGTGCACGTTACACGGTACACGGTACACGATACACGGTACACGATACACGATTGAGAACTTTCTGTATCATTCATCGTGCGAATCGTGTGCGCTCAACGTGTGAACCGTGTGCGTTCATCGTGTGAATCGTGTGCGTGTGGTAGGGAATGTTGAACGTTTTCATTGCTGTATCTTTTCATAACTGAGAAACTATTATATCAGGGTTTTCGTTATCATAAACTAGTTAAAACCTTTACTGAATTTTATCATCGATATAAAGACTTAGTTCATAAATACAATGCAACCCGTAAACATCTAATCAAGGCTGGTATTTCACATCCCTTATTTTACGGTAATGTTTTATATAAGAGTAAAAATACTTAAACTCGCCTAAAAACTTATAAAACGTTCAACTCGTCTAATTCATAAGGGTTATAATTACGGTATTGTTGTCAAGTCATTACGTATGGCCTTCATTGGTATTAACATTGTGATTTTTTGATAGGGTCTTTGCATTTTAACAAAACACATCCTAATTTTCTAAAATCTGTATGGACACGGGTTTTGTATTCTGGTATATGCATGAAATCATTATGCTAAACTCCTCACAGGAAGGGATCTTGGTGGAAGTTGTATACTGAGGATACATAGCTTAATTTGTCAGTTGGTAATAGGTCTGGAGCTGGCATGTCAGTTAACTGTTAGTGATGTCCTTGTATTTAGTTTTTTCAGTTTTATTTTTCACAATTGAGTCAGTTCTGTTGCCAACTGAATTTCACTGTTGATTCGATTTTTTTTTTATTTATCACATTGGCTATAGGGGGGAGGTTTGGAGCCATTAAAACATAGTTTAACCCCGCCGCAGCAAGTTTGCACCTTTCCTAAGTCAGGAAATTGATAAAGCCTTTGTGTGTCTTGTCTGTTTTCTAGTTAGTTTGCTTTATGTCTATAGGAGTCCAGAATGATGTTTATTCGCTGAACTTGAATACCCTTTATATAGGGGCCGACTCCGACCTGCCGTTGGGTGTTGGGTTTCCTCACTGTTCATTGGAGATCTTATGGTGGCTTTGAGTTGTTGTAACTTCCCTTTGGGTCGTTGTCTCTTTGACACATTCCCTGTTTCCCTTCTTTTTTCTATGCCATCATGCTTTTAGAAACTGCACGGATTAATCCTTATTTACGGGAAAAGGGAATTAACTCGTGGCGAATTGGGCAAAACATGACATTTCACATCTGTGAATCAATTAAAACGTCACAAAAGAAAAGCTTTATAATTACGGAAAATCAAATTTAACCCGTATCCGACTCTGTATTTTCTAAATGAGGGGCCTGGGAGGCCGGGTGGCTACGGTAGTTCTTTTGCCTATATAACAACTGAAGTCTATCACCGCTGCAGTGTGAGTTCTCGTCCCACTTTGTACATTTGAAAAAAGGTGCACTCGAGTTTTAATCATAAGTGATAAGGTATGTCAGTTACCAGCCCAAGGTCGACAGTTCTCTCAAGGCACTCCGGCTTCCTCCACCACAAAAACTGACCGTCATTAAAGAGCTTAAATCCTGCTAAAAATGACGTTAAACCCCCATCTCAATCAATCAATCTAAATGTGCGATTTAATTGCGAAGCGAAATAGTGTCTATCTACCTTAAGGGTATTTGTTCTCTTTCAGTTTTCAGAGGTAGAGTGTTGATATTCACTGTGATTATATATGCTTTAAAAACGAATGCCGTCAATCTTGTGCGTTTCATGTATATTGAACATGATGAAATGTTGAATTAATTAGCGTAAAGATTCTTGATTGCGATATGTTTTTGGTCTTGGTGGGTTAATCAACAAGCAATCGATATTTCACTGGGTATTTTTACTCTGCACTCTGACTTGTCAATCTGGCTTTGTATTCTTCCAAGTTATTTCTTTACAAAACCTTCATAGACCTACATTTGTAATTTCCAACTTTACTTCTATCTTTGATTTCTGCCTGGAAATTTCATTTGTTACGTTATGAGTGATACATGTATAGCAGGAAACAATAACCTTTCGCAGTCCCTGTTTCAATCCTGACTGGAGAACAATCATAATAATAGACATTTTTAAGTTATGTTTTTTATCTCATGTACAAAGTCTTGCTTTGATTGCGATTGCTGATATAGGTTGTGAAAAGATCCAGCCAAAAACTACAGTTTTAAAAGCCGATACTTTGCAGTCTGTCTGCAAACATAAGTTTTCGAGTTCTTTATTAACAATCACAATATCAACAAATGATATTAAGAAGTTCGTTTTTGACTCGATTCATGGATATTGAAAATTATTAGAATTTTTAAAACTTTATTTTCTTATTTATTTTATCATTACTTTTTATTGTATTTTTGTTACTACCCTCTTTTCCAGGTTATAAAAAAACAAACGTCCACCTTCTATGCTCCTCAATATATTTTCTAATAGGGGTAATAGAAATAAAATTATTGTTTTATACAGAAGAACAATTTTTATTTGTTCCTTGCATATTTGTCATGACAAACTTTATTCTTATTGTTTTTAAAAATATTTTTATTGTTTTTACAAGAATATTATAATCTGTAAACACGACTATTTTTGCCCTTTCAACCTAAATTACTCTGTAAGGTTTGTCTACATCTATTCCGATGTACTCCGTGTTGTATTTCGATGTTGTTTTTGTCCTTATTTTTGTCCTTCGTCGGGCTACTTAATGACAAATATTTGTAGGCAGGCATTGCCTGGTTTTACTTTTTTCTCATTGACCGCTCCCGACATGTGTTGCTTCAATGACATATTTTAGCTGTGATCGATGTTTCTCAACATTTGTGTCAAGAATACCGCTTTAGTGCCCGCTAGGGCCTTTTTGATCTTGCTTGAGGGGTGAATATTGTTCACCTCTGGTTGAAGACTCTCAGGCGACATCAATATGTAGACAGGAATAAAAGCCCTGTCCTTGATAAACTGGATTTGTCTATGTATACTGTGCGTTTTTGTCACATGTACATTCACTCCATATCCTTATTTTTTTATATTTAGTCCTTGCTTATGAGAGTCATTTTTCGAAACATTGGTAAAAAAAAATTTGCAGAGTTCATCATAAGGCCAATGGTGGTTGGAATTAAAATTTCATTAATTTGCTCATGAATCCCGTACTTATTTTAGTATTATGTAACAAACAGAAAAATATCCATAAAAAATTAGGTCAAGATCGAATTCTCGAGTTTTTGAGGTTTTCAGTTTGAAGTCATGACTTCAACCGTTTTACGAAATCGTTTTTATGAAATGCAATCCGGATAACTCGATGATGATTTCTAAACAAATGAAAGTCCCTTTTACTGAATCTAAGGTAACACTAAAACAAATATTCACAGTGGTCAAAACTGCCAGATCTTTGCCAATAAGTAAGAGCTTTTCTTGTCGATTATTGGTTGAAGTATCGATTATTTCACAATGACAAATTGTCTGTGATCATTCAATGTGTTAGTGTTAATGTGTTAATGTCTCGACTCTATTAACCGGAAGTTCTCTTAATTTTGACCAGATGTGTTCCTTCCATGAAGAACTCAGAATTGACTATTGCTAAATATGATAACAAATTAAAGAGAACAAAACTTATATTTTTATTTTAAATTATATTCCATGTATCGTGAGTGGACGTTTCTTTTGTTGAGACCCAATCCAATTTATTTAACTTGGTTTTGTATCACAGTTTTACATTTTCATTAAACAGTAGTATTTTGTTCGTTAATAGATATGGACCGGGATCAGGTTAATTACCATTCAGAGCAAAACCATAAAAGTAACAAGTGGCATGCGCCTAATCTAGAAGATAATACAACAGAAACTGCTATAGGTAAGTTAAGTTAGTTTGCCACATGATTTCAAATATTTTCAGCTGAATACCCGGGCGTTGGGTGTATCCCAGTCAACTCTTGTTCACTTCTTGCTACTGCTGAAGTTCTTGCTCTGTTGACAAGCACCATATTCCCGGATTCTAGTGTGTAGCTGTTGCCCATCGAATTACATGTAGTAACGGAGTCTTGATTGATACTATCATACCACAAACCGGTTGACGAAATAGAATGTTTTTGAAGAAAATAATTATCATTTCCACGTTCGCTCATAAGGTTATTTGCTTTGCCGTTAAAGTTGATCACATTTTATTGCAATGATTGCACCGTCGATGACAGTTTAGAGACTAAGTCAATCAAAACTCGGTTGTTATTGTCGCCGCCATTGTTGTTGTTAACAGTTGTATCCTGAGATAGTGCTTTTCAAAAAATAAGTCTTCCTTAGCATTATAGTGTTGTTAGGTGCATCATGGGATCGCGCACATGGTAGTGCATGCGTTGAAATTCGAGTACGTGAAGGTCGGCTCTGTAGCTGCCATGAAAACGAACTAAACTCATCCTTCTTGCGTTGACAGGAAACCGAATTCCTCTTTGTCGGAGCTCTTCTCTCAATCCAACCATCGTCCAGTTTTCAAACAGTTCTGGGTCAAAATGACTTGTAGAACGCCCCCTTCTTGACTGTCCCTTCTTTTGCTTTGTCGAATATGGAAACTTGAAAGTACGTACCTCAAAGTAAATGGAAACTTGAAATCACGTACCGTGAATTTACGATCCAGTTGAAAATCCAATTATTTCTAAACTAATAAACTAATTTATTATACAGTGAGGCATACAAAAACAGAGTTCACAGTTCCATTGTTGGATGAGACGAAATTATCATTACACGTGGTGATACAAATAAAGTCCATGAAAATCTACAGCAAAAAACAAAGATTAAGGTTAAGCTGTATAATGCATTATCAACTAAAATCTTTTATATAATCAAATCCAAACATATATTCATAATATACTTTGATTAATGATAACAAAAAATGAAACATGTTCTCTCTCTGCGACATTTTTATCAATTAACATATTTCTAGCCCTAATCAATGATCTCTGATTGGTTAAAACCTAATGCAATTACACACATGTACTATAGATTCCCAGCAGAGTGTAGGAGATCAATATCCTGAATAACCTTTAATTTAATGTCTTTGATTCACGAGAAAATATGGAAGGGCAATTTTCAAATCAATTAAAATGGACTTTTTATCCGTGAAATTGCTATAATGTTTTGTAAATAATTAATTTATGATATTTTCTATTGGTTTCAACGAAAAAAATATATATCTTTTCATAACAGAAAAACTATTACGTCAGGATTTTCGTCATCATAAACTATTTAAAACCTTTACTAAATTTTATCATCGATATAAAGACTTAGTTCATAAATACAATGCAACCTGTAAACATCTAATTAAGGAAGGTATTTCACATCCCTTATTTTACGGGAATGTTTTATATAAGAGTTAAAAATACTTAAACTCGCCTAACAAACTGATAAAACGTTTAAATCGTCTAACTCATAAGGGTTATAATTACAGTATTGTCGTCAAGTCATTACGTATGGCTTCATTGGTATTAACATTGATTTTTTTATAGCGTCTTTGCATTTAAACTAAACACATCCTAATTTTCTAAAATCTGTATGGACACGGGTATTGTATTCCGATATATGCATTAAATTATTATGCTAAACTCCTCACAGGAAGGGATCTTGTTGGAGGCTGTATACTGAGGGTATATAACTTAATTTGTCAGTTGGTAATAGGTCTGGAGCAGGCATGTCAGTTAACTGCTAATATTTTACGAAAGGATATGGAGTAAATGAAGATGAGACCATAACACATATGTTAATTCAAACTGCATTAATTTTAATGAGCTGTATGGCCATTTCGGAAATTTATTCCTCATCAGCAGCACTAGACCCCAAACAAAGGAAATCCATAATTTCAAAAAATACATAAAATGCATAAAAACAAACGAAATCCGAATAATCAGTAATATCAAATATAGCAGAGGACAAAACTACGATGCAGGGAGTTAATCCTTCGGTTTTAGAATTTACATAAATTTAGATAATAGTAATTGAACAAAGTGTACACATGAGATATTATCTCATGTAAATGTACACCATAACTTAGAAAAATAAAGAGCATACATCTCTACCAAGGGGGAATTGTTTTACCAACTCCACACTGCAATAAAAGACAAACTCCTGTATTAAATATTTAAAGAAAGGATATGGAGTAAATGAACATGAGACCATAACACATATCTTAATTCAAACTGCATTAATTTTAATGATAGTAGTCTCTTGTGATTCCATGTTTATGTCCGTATATTTAGTTCTTTCAGTTTTATTTTTCACAATTGACTCAGTCCTGTTGCCAGCTGAAGTTTACTGTTGTTACGATTGTTTTTTTTTAATATATTTATCACATTGGCTATAGGGGGAAGGTTTGGGCCATTAACACTAGTTTAACCCCGCCGCAGCAGGTTTGCGCCTGTCCTTAGTCAGGAAATTTATAAAGCCTGTTTTCTAGTTAGTTTACTTTATGTCTATAGGAGTCTAGAATGATGTTTATTTCGCTGAACTTGATTACCCTTTATGAAGGGGCCGACTCCGACCTGCCGTCGGGTGAGGGGTTTCCTGGCCGTTCACTGAAGATATTATGGAGGCTTTGAGTTGTTGTAACTCCCCTTTGGGTCGTTGTGTCTTTGACACATTCCCCGCTTCCCTTCTTTTTTCCATGTCATCATGCTTTTAGAAAGCGCACAGATTAAACCTTATTTACGGGAAAAGGGAATTAACTCCTGGCCAATTGGGCAAAACGTGACGTTTCACATCTGTGAATCAATTAAAACGTCACAAAAGAAAAGCTTTATAATTACTGAAAATCAAATTTAACCCGTATCCGACTCAATATTTTCTAAACAAGGGGCCTGGGAGGCCGGGTGGCTACAGTATTTCTTTTGCCTATATAACCACTGTAGTCTATGACCACTGCAGTGTGAGTTCTCGTCCCGCCTTGTTACTATACTATATCTAAGAATACTCCTACAAATTGGCTGGGGATTCTAAATCCCCATTGGTGAAGAGATTCACGTGATTGAACGAATCACGTGATTGTATTCTGTTAACAGACAAAATGGCGATTGGAAACGAAGCGACAGTCAACTGTTATATAGGTATATTTATAGATAGTTTTTTTTATCGTTACTACTTATATTCACATGGTTCGAAGCGACGGTCAACCTTCAAGATAAGATTATTTCAATATCTCAACGATTTATTTATCGTTACTACTTATATTCACATGGTTCGAAGCGACGGTCAACCTTCAAGATAAGATTATTTCAATATCTCAACGATTTTAAAAAAAAGGTAAGATTATTTCAATATCTCAACGATATTAGTAACAGTTGGAAGAATCTGGGAAAGAAGGTTAATGCTACTGTTATATAGGTATATTTATATATAGTTTTTTTATCGTTACTACTTATATTCACATGGTTCGAAGCGACGGTCAACCTTCAAGATAAGATTATTTCAATATCTCAACGATTTAAAAAAAAANAAAAAAAAGGTAAGATTATTTCAATATCTCAACGATATTAGTAACAGTTGGAAGAAACTGGGAAAGAAGGTTAATGCTACCAGAGACATATAATTTTATGTCTCTGATGCTACAAAGAAAATTTTTAATAAGATCGGGAAGTAATCAAAATATATGTCGACACAATCTCTGAAAATATCACTTGGCAGTATGATTCGGCTGTTTGTGGTATGAACGCTAAAACTTTTATGATTTTTTGACAATACAATATTCAACTGCTTCATTTTTTAAATATTTTACTTTATCACATCCTTTCGAAGAAGTTTTATATAAGGTAATTTGGGAAAAAAAACATATAAATGTTGTGTCGCAACAATTGAAATAAGCATTAACATATAATATCTCCCACTTTTGGAATCATTTTTGACAAAAGATGCATAAATTTGGTATTGCGAGAAAGGAAAATAGCTACAATGCAAAATATTTCAGTCTTATAAGGTAATTTGGGAAAGAAGTACATATAAATGTCGTGTCGCGACAATTGAAATAAGCACCAACAGCTGATCTCTCCCACTTCTGAGGTCATTTTTAACAAAAGATGCATAGTTGGAAGAATCTGGGAAAGAAGGTTAATGCGGGGGTTAATGCTACCAGAGACATATCATTATATGTCTCTGATCATACAAACAAAATTTTTAATACGATTGGGAAGTAATCAAAATATATGTCGACACAAACTCTGAAAATATTACTTGGCAGTATGATTCGCCTGTTTGTGATATGAACGCTAAAACTTTTATGATTTTTTTAATGTTGTGTAGCAACAATTGAAATAAGCATTAACATATAATATCTCCCACTTTTGGAATCATTTTTGACAAAAGATGCATAAATTTGGTATCGCGAGAAAGGAAAATAGCTACAATGCAAAATATTTCAGTCTTTATAAGGTAATTTGGAAAAAAATGCATGTAAATGTTGTATTGCAACAATTAAAATAAGCATTAACATATAATATCTCCCACTTTTGGATTCATTTTTGACAAAAGATGCATAAATTTGGTATCGCGAGAAAGGAAAATAGCTACAATGCAAAATATTTCAGTCTTATAAGGTAATTTGGGAAAATATACATATAAATGTTGTGCCGCGACAATTGAAATTAGCACTGACATATAATATCTCCCACTTCTGAGGTCTTTTTAACAAAAGATGTATAAATTTGGTATCACAAGAAAGGAAAATCTAAAATGAAAAATATTTTAATCTTACAAGGTAAATGTTGTGGTATGACAATTGAAATATGCACTGACAAATAATATCTCCCACTTTTGAGGTCATTTTTGACAAAAGATGCATAAATTTGGTATCGCGGGTAAGGAAAAAAGCTAAAATGCAAAATATTTCAATCTTATAAGGTATTTTTGGGAAAAATACATATAAATGTTGTATCGCAACAATCGAAAAGCAGCAACATATAATATCTCCAACATTTGAGTACATTTTTGAGAAAAGATGCATAAATTTGGTATCGTGAGAAAAGAAAAAAAGCCAAAAATGCAAAATATTTTAATATTATAAGGTAATTTTGCGAAAAATACATAAAAATGATGTGTCGAAACAATTTAACTAAGCACCAACATATAATATCTCCCACTTTTGAGTACATTTTTGACAAAAGATGTATAAATTTGGTATCGCAAGAGGGAAAAAAGCTAAAATGCAAAATATTGCAACCTTATAAGGTAATTTTGGGAAAAAACATATAAATGTTGTGTAGTGACAAGTGAAATAAACACCAACATCTAATCTTTCCCACTTCTGAGGTCATTTTTAACAAAAGATGTGTAGATTTGGTATCGCGAGAAAGGAAAAAAGCTGAAATGAAAAATATTTCAATCTTACAAGGTAAATGTGCTGGTACGACAATTGAAATAAGCACTGACAAAGGATATCTCATTTTTTTGAGGTCATTTTTGACAAAGGATTTATAAATTTGGTATCGCAAGAAAAGAAAAAAGCTAAAATGTAAAATATTTCAATCTTATAAGGTTTTTTGGGGAAAAATACATATAAATGTTGTGTCGCAACAATTGAAATAAGCACCGAATTCTAATCTCTCCCACTTCTGAGGTCATTTTTTACAAAAGATGTGTAGAATTGGTATGACGAGGAAGGAAAAAAGCTAAAATGAAAAATATTCCAATCTTACAAGGTAAGTGTTGTGGTACGACAATTGAAATAAGCACTGACAAATAATTTCTCCACTTTTTGATGTCATTTTTGACAAAATATTTATAAATTTGGTATCGTGAGAAAAGGAAAGAGCTAAAATGTAAAATATTTCCATCTTATAAGGTATTTTTGGAAAAAAATACATATAAATGTTGTGTCGCTACAATTGAAATAAGCAACGACATCTAATCTCTGCCACTTCTGAGGTCAATTTTAACAAAAGATGTGTAGATTTGGTATCGCAAGAAAGGAAAAAAGATAAAATGCAAAATATTTCAGTCTTATAAGGCAATTTTGGGAAAAATACATATGAATCTTGTGTTGCAACAATTGAAATAAGCACCAACATATTATATCTCCCACTTTTGGAATCATTTTTGACAAAAGATGCATAAATTTGGTATCGCGAGAAAGGAAAATAGGTATAATGCAAAATATTTCAGTCATATAAGATAATTTTGGGTAAAATACATATAAATGTTGTGTGAGGACAATTGAAATTGGCACCAAAAAGATGCATAAATTTGGTATCACGAGAAAAGAAAATGGCTACAATGCAAAATATTTCAGTCTTTATAAGGTAATTTGGGAAAAAATGCATATAAATGTTGTATTGCAACCATTGAAATAAGCATTAACATATATTATCTCCCACTTTTGGATTCATTTTTGACAAAAGATGCATAATTTGGTATCGCGAGAAAGGAAAATAGCTATAATGCAAAATATTTCAGTCTTATAAGGTAATTTTGGGAAAAATACATATAAATGTTGTGCCGCGACAATTGAAATAAGCACCAACATATAATATCTCCCACTTTTGGATTCATTTTTGACAAAGGATGCATAAATTTGGTATCGCGAGAAAGGAAAATAGCCACAATGCAAAATATTTCAGTCTTATAAGGTAATTTGGGGAAAAATACATCTGATAAATGTTGTGTCGCGACAATTGAAATAAGCACCGACATCTAATCTCTCCCACTTCTGAGGTCATTTTTAAGCATTTTAAGTAAGATGTATAAATTTGGTATCACGAGAAAGGAAAATCTAATATGAAAAATATTTTAATCTTACAAGGTAAATGTTATGGTACGACAACTGAAATAAGCACTGACAAATAATATCTCCCACTTTTGAGGTCATTTTTGACAAAAGATGCAAAATATGGTATCGCGAGAAAGGAAGAAACCTAAAATGCAAAATATTTTAATCTTATAAGGTATTTTTGGGAGAAATACATATAAATATTGTGTCACAACAATTGAAATAAGCACCAACATATAATATCCCCAACTTCTAAGTACATTTTTGACAAAAGATGCATAAATTTGGTATCGCTAGAAAGGAAAAATGCCATAAAACAAAATATTTTAATGTTATAAGGTAACTTGGGGAAAAAAACATATAAATGTTGTGTCCCAACAATTGAAATAAGCATTAACATATAATATCTCCCACTTTTGGAATCATTTTTGACACAAGATGCATAAATTTGGTATCGCGAGAAAGGAAAATAGCTATAATGCAAAATATATCAGTCATATTTGGTAATTTTGGGGAAAATACATAAAAATGTTGTGTCGCGACAATTAAAATAAGCACCAACATATAATATCTCCCACTTTTGGATTCATTTTTAACAAAAGATGCATAAATTTGGTATCGCGAGAAAGGAAAATAGCTACAATGCAAAATATTTCAGTCTTTACAAGGTAACTTGGGAAAAAATGCATATAAATGTTGTATTGCAACAATTGAAATAAGCATTAACGTATAATATCTCCCACTTTTGGATTCTTTTTTGACAAAAGATGCATAAATTTGGTATCGCGAGAAAGGAAAATAGCTACAATGCAAAATATTTCAGTCTTATAAGGTAATTTGGGAAAATATACATATAAATGTTGTGTCGCGACAATTGAAATTAGCACCGACATATCATATCTCCCACTTCTGAGGTCTTTTTAACAAAAGATGTATAAATTTGGTATCACAAGAAAGGAAAATCTAAAATGAAAAATATTTTAATCTTACAAGGTAAATGTTGTGGTATGACAATTGAAATATGCACTGACAATTAATATCTCCCACTTTTGAGGTCATTTTTGACAAAAGATGCATACATTTGGTATCGCGGGTAAGGAAAAAAGCTAAAATGCAAAATATTTCAATCTTATAAGGTATTTTTGGGAAAAATACATATAAATGTTGTATCGCAACAATCGAAAAGCAGCAACATATAATATCTCCAACTTTTGAGTACATTTTTGAGAAAAGATGCATAAATTTGGTATCGTGAGAAAGGAAAAAAAGCCAAAAATGCAAAATATTTTAATATTATAAGGTAATTTTGGGAAAAATACATAAAAATGATGTGTCGCAACAATTTAACTAAGCACCAACATATAATATCTCCCACTTTTGAGTACATTTTTGACAAAAGATGTATAATTTTGGTATCGCAAGAGGGGAAAAAGCTAAAATGCAAAATATTTCAACCTTATAAGGTAATTTTGGGGAAAAACATATAAATGTTGTGTAGTGACAAGTGAAATAAACACCAACATCTAATCTCTCCCACTTCTGAGGTCATTTTTAACAAAAGATGTGTAGATTTGATATCGCGAGAAAGGAAAAAAGCTAAAATGTAAAATATTTCAATCTTAAAAGGTTTTTCGGGGAAAAATACATATAAATGTTGTGTCGCGACAATTGAAATAAGCACCGAATTCTAATCTCTCCCACTTCTGAGGTCATTTTTTACAAAAGATGTGTAGAATTGGTATGGCGAGGAAGGAAAAAAGCTAAAATGAAAAATATTTCAATCTTACAAGGTAAGTGTTGTGTATATTTTTGAGAAAAGATGCATAAATTTGGTATCGTGAGAAAGGAAAAAAAGCCAAAAATGCAAAATATTTTAATATTATAAGGTAATTTTGGGAAAAATACATAAAAATGATGTGTCGCAACAATTGAAATAAGCACTGACAAATAATATCTCCACTTTTTGAGGTCATTTTTGATAAAAGATTTATAAATTTGGTATCGTGAGAAAAGAAAAAAGCTAAAATGTAAAATATTTCAATCTTATAAGGTATTTTTGGAAAAAAATACATATAAATGTTGTGTCGCTACAATTGAAATAAGCACCGACATCTAATCTCTGCCACTTCTGAGGTCAATTTTAACAAAAGATGTGTAGATTTGGTATCGCAAGAAAGGAAAAAAGATAAAATGCAAAATATTTCAGTCTTATAAGGCAATTTTGGGGAAAATACATATAAATGTTGTGTCGCGACAATTGAAATAAGCATTAACATATAATATCTCCCACTTTTGGATTCATTTTTGACAAAAGATGCATAATTTTGGTATCGCGAGAAAGGAAAATAGCTATAATGCAAAATATTTCAGT